>LRSR01014625.1:0-12395 GCA_001579985.1 Hypsibius dujardini | reverse complement strand
TTTTTGGATTGTTTTCAGGAAGTGTATTCACTATTAATATCCTTGTTTTGGGATCTATAAGTATTCGGATGACGATACTTTGCTATACCTTGCTTTACTTTACTTCCGTTTGAACCTGTTTGTAAATTAGCCCATCTGTGCATCGCGCGGCGCTGTACAGTTACCGTCATTACACTGCTAAGGCATCTTGCGACTTCTGCGGGGGCAGTGGCTGTAAAATTGTCACCTGAACCGGAAATATGGCGGCTCGTTTTTCGAAGTTCCTCTGCAGGCGTTGAAGCAGCAGGCACCGGCTGATCATGAAAGGATGCATTAGCTCTCACCTATTGACGGTGGCTCACGGGAGTCTTGTTCATTTAAGACTTCGGCCTTTTGTGATATGAAAAATCAAGCTCCAGGCTGTAAAGCAGCACAAAAATATTTTTGGGAAAAAAGGCATCGTTAAATTTTGTCCGTATGGAAGGAGCATTGCCGAGTAATTTCCCTAGTGTGAACGTCCCGTTGAGAAGCGGTGACGGATTGAAGAAAATTCGGTAAGAGCCGTAAACACCAAGATGGGCGGGACCGCATGTATACGTTAAGACATGGAGGCGTATGAAAACTTGCGGGAACCCATGGAGGCGTATGAAAACTTGCGGGAACCCATGGGGACCTATGGGGACTCATGGGGACCCATGGGTTAGCTTTGGCAACTGATACGGATCTACAGGTGGCGTGCGTGCAGGAGTTCAACGCCTCAGCAGTGTGACAGACAGACACCGTGCTGGTGTCAGTAAAAATTTGGCTAATTTTCGTATTACACAGGTTATTACAATTTAAATCCAACATAGAGTGGGACATATTTATTGTTAGATAGGCTAAAAAATACGTAAGGAAACCTAGGCACGAGTGATGAAAAAAACAGTTATACCTGTCGGCACCGATGACTGCAACTAGCACTAGCAACTAGCAGACTGCTTTTTTGGTTCACTTTATTGATTTGCATTCAAAGCGAAGAGCTTTTGCGGTTTTCGGGGGCAATTTAGTTGGCTTATTGGATTTGGTACTTCAGTACCGGTATCAGGTGACTATCGATTGGACGCAACCGCTTGTTTTCATACGGTCAATTGACTTGGGCGAATGTCCACATTATTACATACATCATCAGCTGTTCAATTAGACTACATAATCGAATCTTCCCGACAAACGACTTTTCTTCCCGTCTTGGGAGCGTCTCGTTGTAACAAGCCTTATGGCGAACCGAACGCCGCGGCATCTGGTGTCAAACCTCCCTGTGGTGTCCCTCGTGCATTCCCCAAGTGTGGGTCTCGCTGCATGCTGCTGCCCTCTAGGCCGAACCCATCCATTAAAAACACACCCGTCCAGGCAACCACGCACGAGTCGGCAAACCGATTCTTGGGATGACAACTTGATTATAGGACTTTTACTCGGGATAACAAGATACGGGAAAAAATACAGATTGCTCGTGAACGAGCCACACAGACCGGCACAGGCAGAGCAACACTACCTATTTGAAGCCAGCATATTGATTTCCGCCTGGGCATATACTGTATACACCGCACATACTCACGGCAACCCATTATGGCGGGTGCATACACTCTAAACAACACCCGGCACCCGCGGTCAAAAAGGAACACACGCTCGCTACTATGCATGCATGCCTGACATAATCGATCATACTTTGTACGAGGTAAAGTCTGTATTTCGGCTCACCCTCCACTTGGCCAATGAATCGGCTCACTCTTGAATTTCTCTTTCATGGCAGCTGCTTGATTGTTTGGTTTTTAGAAAAGCTATAGTATACTAGGATGAAGTACAGCAAATCAAACAATCAAGCACCTGCCATGAAAGAGAAGCCCATGAGTGAGCCGATATATCGACCAAATGGAGGGTGAGCCGAAATACAGACTTTGCCTCATGCTGAAAAGACACTGCAGACTCTGTGTCTGTTCAATTTAGCCCGCGCACCATCGATCGCGCGCGGTAAATGTTTTTAAGTTTCTCATGGGCGCGGGTTCACACACACACACACGCACACGCACACACACACACACCACATACACACACAGGAACCCTTTTTATTCGCGCACTAAACGGGAGAAAAGACCGGCAGGGATAAAGGGGATGAGGAAGTACCTAGTCCTATGCACTCGGTAGTGGACGGAAAGCATGCCGGGCGTGTACGAGCTGACAGGTCTCTCTGGTATCAGGTTTATGAGTCCCCGTGGTCCTCGTTGTCGCCGTCGATCGGTCGGTCGGTCGGTCGGTTTGAAGCTTCGCTGGCGTCAGTCGACCCCTTGACCCCGGAACATGTGTTGCAGGGGATCACTCGCAATTGGGGAACCCATCAACAGGCACACACACACACACACACACACACGCACGCATACAGGCAGAGAGTGGTTATTATTATTTCAAACGGCATTTCAGAGCGAGGGTAAATTTTATTTTGCACGATTTACGGCGCACGTCCCGTCTACAGGAAGAGATCCTGTTTGGCGTGTCTGTGTCTGTTTGGCGTGTCTGTGTGTGTCTGTGCTGTTCATCCCTGGGATCGGCGCATCTTCAGCCGTTAATCCGGCCGCGAAACGAGCGCCCCACACACCCGCCGGTCGGTCGGTCGGAGCCCATTAACCGGAGCGCGCGCAAATTGAAAGAAGCCCCCCATCGTCGTCGTACTCAGTTTGTTGTGGATGAAGACTTTCCTTTTCAATTTTCCCAGTTCTCTCTCAGTTGAAATATCCCCCGAAAATCGCTTGTGACAGAGAATTCGGAATTCAATCCCTTCACACCCGGTTTGTTGCGCCTTCCGTTCCGCGTGCTGGTCTCCATTAACGCGCGGCATGCTCGCACACACGCGTCGACCCGGGATGAGGCTATTTCAGTGGGAATCAGCAAGCATGTGCTTGTAACATCTTCGGACACATTACTCGACCTGTCAGTGCCATTCGCGTACGTGTCTTCCTTGTCTTCAGCGATCTCTATTGTCGGAATTGTTCTTCTCGCTGACGGCGGTTGACGCTGATTGAATGGGGCTTTCCTGGTGGGGACTTGGCGTCGCGGATTAACTTCCCCGAGGTCCTTCGGGAATATCCTTACGTTTTGTAACCGTGCTCTGTCTGCACAGACACATACACATGTCACACCGATTAGGCAAAGGAGCGCGTGTACATTGCGGTAGTTTACACACCCACCGGATGTGAAGAGTGAGAACCATGTTCATGGGTCGTAGGAGGAGTTCGGTGTTTAGCTGCAGTTCGGGGGTCAATTCTCCGGAGATTGCTATGCGTATCAGGTAATCGTCCCACTGAATGTCCATTAAAGTGCATTACAATACATACATATATATAGGAACATATATAAAGATGTTGGAAATCGGACTAGCGTTAGGACAAATTGACGGATGGGAAAAACAGTTGATGGTTTAATTGGCACATTTCCTTCCCTTGGAAGGGCTTGTTCAGTATGTTTGGATAGAACGAAATCGATCGTTCTTTTTGTGAAATTGCCCACTTGACCACTTGACAATTCAAATCCGGCCCTTGTCGCTGTAAAGGCCGGTGTATTCTCTTGACGTTATGTGAGTCGCTGGTACGTACGTGCTCTCTCATGCTTGTATGTGTGCTTCCTTTTCAGTGGCAACATTGGGGACGACTTTTTCGACCGGTTCTCCGGTCTCCAGACCAAGTCGCACGAGTACACCATTCGAGCCGATAAAGAGGTGAGATGAGTTGTCTGAACGATATTTGTAGTTTTTTAGTGGTCTTTATTTTAGCCAGAACAGGGACCTATTAGACCGTAATGACCAAAGGAGAGAGAGAGAGGGGGGGGGACGCAACCGGGAAAAAACGTGCAGCTCCATGTACTGAGATAATTAAATGAGATGTTATGTCGGATTCGGTTACTACATCCGGTGACTGCTCAATTCAATTAGGCCGCCAACGAGTGCCCCTCTGGCTAATGATGCGGAGGGGAAGCGAACAGAATGGCAGGAGTTATCGGTCGATCATTTGCTAATGGGTCGCCGAAGGGGTGCGTGGGGCTTTTGGCGGTCTCGCAAGGGCACGGATCCACCAAAATGCAAATATATTTATTTCGATAATTTGTTATCAAAATTTATTCCATCAAAAGAAAAAGAGAAGGGTTAATTAATGAACAAATTAAATTTTTTAAGAAGGGAGCGATGGCCTTATAATGTCATATTATGGGGGAACTTTATATACCGCTATACAGAGCAGACAGAATACCGTATCTTTTTGTACGTAACAGTACACTACGTAATACCGATATTGGCGGAAACAGGAGCAGTCTTTGCAGTTAATACTGTTCAAATAAAGCACCTCTTGGTCGCAGATCTGAACCTGAATTGGCACTGAAACCATTGTATCAAATAATGCAAATACTGCAAGTGTTTAAAATAAATTAGTCAGATTTCTAAGTACTGTAGATATTAATATTGTTCCTTGCACCTACTGAAGATCGTTTCAATTCCAGGCCAGCAAGGACAAGGTCCTTCCGGGAAGCACCACCAGTGCCGCAGTCACCGTTCCCGGTGCACGTCGCCAAAGCCGAGTGGGATCAGCCACATCTTCCAGCGAAGAGGCAAGTCCCATCCACAACCGAATTTGCATGAAACCTCATGAAACGGGATCGAAAAACACACAAATCATTATTTACGAACTCGTAAACTACTGTTACACCTTATATACTGTACATGTACTCGAAAAGTGCGTGCATATACTCGAAAAGTGCGTGCAAAGAGCAAATTTCACGACATTCTTTCTTTTCTGTTTGTCCAACCTTGCAGCTGGAGGAGCTTTACGTGGAAGGTACGCGTACAGTCTGAGCTGTTGTCTATCTCCATTGGGTTCTCCCTTTTTTATCGTTTGGGTCGCATTAAAAACCCGCCGATGTGTTTTTATGTGTCTACTCGTAGTTCTCTACACTCTTAAGCATAAAATCGGTCAGCAGACAGCGGCGGACCATCATCAGCACGGCAGCCAGCAGAAGGCGGCGACGGCTGCTGCGGCAGTGAAGACCACCTTCAACGACGAACTGTTGCAGTTTGCACAGGCCGCGTTCGGGATCGATAATGCGCGGCATGTTCGTTTGCTTTCCAAAGCGAACCAGGAGAAAGTAAGCACCAACTAGTGTGCGTGTGTGTGCGTGTGTGTGTGTGTGTGTGTGTGTGTGTGTGTGTGTGTGTGTGTGTGTGTCTGTGTCTGTGTGTGTGTCTGTGTCTGTGTTTCTGTCTGTCTGTCTGTCTGTCTGTGTCTGTCTGTCTGTGTCTGTGTGTGTGTCTGTGGCTGTGTGTGTCTGTGTGTCTGTCTGTCTGTCTGTCTGTGTCTGTGTCTGTCTGTGTGTCTGTCTGTGTGTCTGTCTGTGTCTGTGTCTGTCTGTGGTCTGTGTGTATCTGTGTGACTGCGGTGCATGAATCATTAGTGCTGCTCGGTCTGTTTTGGATAATGGGGTCTTGAAAATCTACCATTAAAAAATGGTTTAAATAAGTTGCTTTGTTATTGGTAGATTTATTAAATTATTAAATTAACAAACAGAATCAATAATTTATAATAATATTTATTCAGGTAATCAATATTTATTTAATCAGATTAATTAGCTCCATTAATCCAAGCGTCATAGTATAATAACATTATGGAACGGTGGCACAACTAGCGACATGCCTGTGTAGAATTGTTTTTCCTGATTATGATTAACCAAACTGCCTAGACAAATCTAGAAAGGTTATAGCGTTTAGTGTTCTAATTTCTTTGACTTACTCAAATTATTAGGTTGCTTCCATTCCTATCATTCCTATCATTCCTATTAGGTTGCATGTAGACACGTGACAAAAACCTTGTGCTGACCGATTTAAGCACTTTAACTCGATGGCTCCGTACACCAGTCGTGCAACGAGTGTAATGGCTTAACTCGGTTAGCGCAAGGCTTTTGCCACGCGTGTTTTGTAATTTGCCGGTAATTCGTGTATTTCACAGCCGCCGAAAGTGGTGCTGCACATCACCGTCGTCGAAGCACGTGACCTCGAGGCTAAGGACGCGAACGGATTCTCCGATCCCTATTGCATGCTGGGATTGATTGGTCATAAGTCACGGAAGCATGTCGATCTCACGTCCACTCCGTCCCAGGACAACGCCATGACGGATGAGGGGAAGGACTGGCGAGCCAGAAAGGTCAGCTTGTACGGGAAAAATCGCAGCAAGTCCCGGAAAGACTGCACCAACAACGACGTCATTCTGGAGCAATTGCCGGCGAAGTTCATCCGTGCGACGACCGTCAAAAAAGCCACCCTCAATCCCATTTGGAATGAGAGCTTTCACATGTAGGCACTCAAGAGTTGTTAAATGAAGGAAATGCCTCGGAAATTGCTCGGTCGATAATATTTTCCTTGAAGTACATTCTCTTTTAACAGCGCGTTAAGATAGAACTTATTTTTTATGTTTTAAAATAAAACCGTAAAATTAACTCCAAATTTATGTGATAATTTTTCAATCCAAAATGTTAACGTGCATATTGCAAACATTTAAGTCAGTTTGCTCCATAATCGTTTCCAGGATAGTGGACAATGTCAACGAGGACGTACTCCACTTGGATATCTTTGATCAAGACGAAGAGTACGAGGTAATTATCGAAAGTAACATTACAATTACGCCCTCGGTGTTGCTCTTCCGTACAAACAGGTACTAGAAGTGCAACCAATCAATCAATCGATCAATCAATCACAGTGCCTTTATTTATGGTCACAAGCAGTACAATTCATTAATCAATCGACACAGCCAAGCAACATTTAGTGAAGTCTCTAACTTCTTTTCTCTCGTGCATGAACGATTTTAATTTACTGAAAGACACTAAATATTTTGACAATAGATGTTTGAATTTTCCTAGGTCATGGATGCTGTGAAGAACTTGAAGAACGTCCAAGGCATTAAAGGTCTTAACCGGTAAGTTTCTTGTCCGTCTGTATCTTGCTTATACGCGTCAGAGCATATGAGGCAAACCTGACCTGCACCCGGTACGAGCATATATGACCTCAACAACCGAGTTGTTCATCGTCCGTAGTTATTTCAAACAAATTGCGCAGTCAGCGAGAAAAAGTGCCGCGGACAATGTGGACGACTTTCTCGGATGCACCGACATCAAGATCACGGTGAGTACAATTAAGCCCACACAGCCAGCCCAACCACCCAACCCAGTCAGCCCAACCCAGCCAGCCAGCCACCCAACCCAACCCAGTCAGCCCAACCCAGTCGGCCCAACCCAGCCAATCCAACCCAACCCAGTCAGCCCAGCCACCCAACCCAGCCAGAGCCAGCCCAATCCAACCCAGCCAGCCCTACCCAGGCAACCCTCATCAGTGTATCGTCATGCAAATCAGGCATAGACGGGGGGATAATGTTGTAAGCCGGAAGTAAGCCTGATTTGATTGCGCGCTGGTTGCAGGACGTGCCCAGCATTGGAATAGACAAGGTCTTCAATCTCTGCTCGCGATCCAACAACAAAGTTCGCGTTCAGGGGACCATCCGACTGCGTCTGGGTCTGGCCACACGGGAGGATAAGGACCAGGGAAATAACCTGTACGTCAAACCGCAAATTTATTAGCTATATGTATAGAGCACTAACGCACGCCAGCTTATATATGGATTCCTTAATTTACGACAGGTCTGACTTTATACAACATCGCGACTTGTATTTGATATTCATGAAGAGCGAAATAAAGAAATACAAGGTGGGACACATGCAGTTACAAGCTTCATTACCCGCCGCAATACGACAATTCGTTCTACTTAAATTTTATTCCAGTCGTCATTGGAGTGGACTGGCGAAATGAGTAGTGAGGCTGAGGTACGTCTCGAATAAAAAAAAAATTTGAGTGATCACAAAATTATGATTTCTCTGAAAGCTAATACGGAATACTGAATTAGGAAGATTGGTAGCTGTAACTTCTCTCACAGAACAATTGTTAGCCGCTGATTTTCGCAAACACCTTCTCAATATGATTGTGTGCGATGAACCATTAAACCATGACTGTCTTTCTTTTCTTTACGGCCATCTGCCTGGAGATTTTTTAGAATTCGTCTGAATTGTACATTGTATGTATTTATTTACCGGTGCATGGTGAAAATTTGGAGTTAAATTTACTTCAGACGATTCTACACCAACACGCCATTCAGGGTGACCTGACGGACCTGCAGGAAGCGGCTTGCATGTGGAACGCCTTGATCGACACCCACGTTACGACATACCGTTTGGACAGTCTGGTGCTCTTCCAGGCGCTGAAACACCTCGATTCCCTATGGGTGGCGAACGGGCTGTCCCCGGAAGCGGAAGAGGTCACAGCGGAGGCTGTGGGAGCGTTCAAGGATTTCGCCCTCGCCTCGCTGGATCGGCAGTCCTACTATTTCCCCATGAAAGTGCCGTCAGCGACGCGGCAACTGGAGAGTTTACTGAAATGTCTACGACTCCTATATGAATGCAAGGTGAAAAGTCTTAAGAAACAAAAATACAATTTTCTAATAAATTTTTAACATGGTAGAAAATTCATTTTTTTAAATTTCAGTTGTTCCAACGATTTTTTCCACTGGAAGGAACATTTCACGATGCAATCTATGACTCGGTGAAGGTGTGTACTGTAAATATGTGCAATCAACGACAACATTGAGTACACTGCAGGGTCCGAGGTATGGACAAAGGGGCGGGGCAGGGGGTGGCATGTTTGAAAACGAAACAAAGCAGGAACAAAGCAATCGCTGCAGGTCAGGTGATTGATTGTTTGATTGTTTGAAACCACCACGCCCTGCCCCGCCTCTTTTGCCCATTCCCCGTAGCCTCCAGTGTACTCAATCTTGTCGTTGACTCTACACGCCTAATCTTGGCAGGGACAACAGGAGCACAAAAGTTTAGTATCTTGTTGATTTTTTTTCTTGTTTTTATTTTTTAAGACATCTGCGCTGGAATATTATCACAGCACACGACAGCGTTTCATGAATACGGCCAAGAGCGCCTCCGAAGCGCTCAGTATGGACGAGTTCTCCAGCTTGATTGCCGCTGTCTGCTACGACATACGCAACCAATTTCGAGTGTCTGACAAAATTTTCTCGTAAGCCCGCCCTCTCAGTGTTATAGCGGATGGAAAATCAGTCAAGTAGATTTATGGATGTCCCCCCCCCCGTCTCCCCCGTTCAGAACATTCAAGATCAAGTACTACGCCATCACAATGGCCGAGTTGGATCGCATGATTGCTGAGGACCTGGACATGTTCCCAGTACTGCAAGTTAGTGAAAGTGTCATGGACCCCGAATTGAGAGCGAATAATGAGAAAGGATTAGCGGATTAATTCGTCTAAGGGTTTATGCGTATTCCCTTAGCATACCTCGGACTGTGGGAAGATAATGGAGGATCGGGATCCTTACGCGGCTTTGCGGGACGACTTTTTTACCGCCCCCGGGACATCGCTGGGGAAGGAGGAGCCGAATGGGGAGATTTTTGTGCTGTTTTTCGCTCTCAACGATTTCGTTCATCTGTGCCGACACTTGACCCCAGAGTATGTTCCGTACCACAAATGCAAATGCCACATACACATGTGGCATCAATCAGCCAATCAAGCTATGGAAAAAGCAGTGGCACGGCGTGGGACGAAATAGCTCAAAGTTGGACTACCAGATTTTGCTGGTGCCGAGTAAAGGCGTGGCTCAAACTCGATCTGGACAAAGTGGATGCCACATGTGTTTCCGTACAGATTAGCCGCTGAAAAAGTTCTCGAAGGGTGGGGCATCCCTCATCCTATATAGACAGCGGTCGTACAGTAGACACAATATTCGTACCAACTTATAGTCCACGTTAAGTTTGACATTTAATTAACGGCTAAATTTCCCCCGGCTAATGTTATTTTGTAAGTATTGTTACCTTGAAAGCGTTAGCGTAAGCGAACAAATTCAATACATGTCCCATATATATATTAATCAGGATATACCGTAATATAACTTTATGCCTGAGACAGATCAATATCCTTAAAAGATCCTTTAAAATTCGTCCGTTGGGATACGACCCTTGGGATACAACCGTTGGAACAGGGAATATATGGCGATATACGGGAATTAAAGACATGCCATACGAAACTCGTACTGTAAATGCAATAAATTTCTTGCAGGGAAAGATCTCGCCTTGTGCTGAAGAACTTCCACGACCGATTCATATTCTTCGTTCTGCAATGGTTTTCCTACGCTAAAGTCGCCGCTAAACGGAAGATGAAAGCCTGGGTGGAGAAGGACAAAGTAAGTTTCGGATTTCCTTCCGCGGATTGTGCTGTAATCGTTTCTTCAAGGTACTTCATATACGGATTTGTTTTCCTTTCATTTTAGAAGGCAAGGAATCGTCGGTCAAGAAGCCAAGCTGGTGATTGGAGTTTTGTATTCACTCCCCCGAATGCATTTATTTAGGTTTCCCGCACTGAGTCGGCGGTGCGGTACAGCATGTCCGTGGTGGAGGCCACTAATTGCATCAGTGCGTTTGATAAGTTTGTGGTGGACCTCAAGTGGCCGGATGAGGAGCAGCGTTGCATCTTGATGTGCAAGCTGATCAACGTAAGGCGGGATTAGTCTTGGCGGCAAATCGCATTTTGACAATGCACATTACCCATCAACGCGGGGGCTTTGACGCAAAGTGGGCGCGTCCGCGTCCTTTTTCTTTCTCACTGCAGGACGTCGCCGAAATCGAAGCCTATTTTTCGGAAATCACTTACAGAGCTTTCAAGGATTCCGGCTGGACGGAGCACGAGCTGCTGGAAGTGAATGATGACGTAAGCGCCATAAGAAAATGATGCATTACAAACTCCGCCACTCTGCACGGCACTTGACAGCATAGAAATATATATGACAAATATTTTATTTCGTTAAAATACTTTATATTATATTTATCTCAAATATGTTTATCTCCGTAGCTCTGTATTGCGGTCAACAACATGGAAATAATGCGCACGCACATTGCCGAACTGCCGAACCTTCTGGGCTACTTTGAGTTGACCAAGCAATTTCGCGAATCACCCGATCCCGCTCTGGCCAAGTTCGGCCAGGAATGTGACGCCATCCTGACGCAGTCTCTGGCAAACGGGGAAAAAATGTTGACGGAGCGTATAGTCAAGGCGTTGGAAAAGCTGACCAAAAAGGTAAGGCGTCTTCCCATAGTTCGGTGTTGTTCCCATAGCTGCTTCCATGTTCGGTGTTGTTCCCTTTCCATGTTCCATTCTATGCTTCCATGTTCGGTGTTGTTCGCATTTCATGTTCCATTCTATGTTTCCATGTTCGGTGTTATTCCCATTCCATGTTCCATTCTATGCTTCCATGTTCGGTATTGTTCCCCTTCCATGTTCCATTCTATGCTTCCATGTTCGGTGTTGTTCCCTTTCCATGTTCCATTCTATGCTTCCATGTTCGGTGTTGTTCCCCTTCCATGTTCCATTCTATGCTTCCATGTTCGGTGTTGTTCGCATTCCATGTTCCATTCTATGTTTCCATGTTCGGTGTTGTTCCCATTCCATGTTCTATTCTATGCTTCCATGTTCGGTGTTGTTCGCATTTCATGTTCTATTCTATGTTTCCATGTTCGGTGTTGAAACAGAAATACATTTAATTTTGCAGATGAGTGTCGAAATCGCTGGTCACCTCAGTCTTCTGATCCGTGATCCCACCCACTCGGTGGACGCACTGACCACGCCCATTTTGGAGCTGATGGACGTAGCGCTATCCAGTCTGTACAACGCCATGCTGAAGGCCAACTTTCTGCGATTTTTGGAGATCCTTTGGCACAGCCTTCTCGATCAGATTTTAGCCACTACGCTCACCAACCGATCCGTGAGACAATGATCTTTCCAACCACCGCATGCCCAAATTACCTTCGCAATGCTGTTTGTTTGTATTTTTAGAAAGAGCCCATGAATTTCATCAACATCTACCAAAGTCTCAGTCTTTTCATCGAGTACTTCAGGGCAGGCGAAAAGGGTCTACCGAAGGAAATTATTGAAGGAGAAAGATATTACGTAAGAAAGTTCATTTCAGTTTTTTTTTCATAGCTGAGAGCCTGGGTTTCAATTTCCAGAGCGTCAAAAGAAAAATTTTCTACTATCAACTATCCACACCAGAACTGATTGATACGTTCCTTGTGGAAGCGGTCACCGTTCAGACGGAAGCCAAAAAGACCCCATATGGAACGTTAACAGTGCGAGCAAACTTCGAGAAAAAGACAAGCAAAATATATCTAGACGGTGAGGTCCTGTCAGTCTGTCACTTTTATCTCTCTGTCTTTCTGTCTGCCTGTCTGCCTGTCTGTCTGTTTGATTGTCTGCCTGTCTATCTATCTGTCTATCTGTCTGTCTGCCTGCCTGTCTG
>LRSR01014622.1:0-14026 GCA_001579985.1 Hypsibius dujardini | reverse complement strand
CTCTTCGCGGTCCGGTGCTGCAGAACGGCGGATTGGTCCCGCCGAAGATGGGAGCTGCTGGGAATCGACTGACTCGGCCGACGCATTTCATGAAAGCTCCGGCGAATATCCCGGCAGCCCCTTCCGCTATCACAGCCGCATCGGGCATCCCCACGCGTATTCCCGGTCCAAAGACGGCGGCGTCGACCGTCAAGAAGTGAAGGAGTTTGTGTGCGGGAGGGTTTTCTATTCAAAGACAAGACGGCCGAAATGTGCTTTCAGCGTGATTTTCAGTTCCGATCCTCTCGACTTCTCTCTCTGGTGTGTGTCAGTTATCATTTCGGAATTCCCTATTATTACTACCTAAACTCTCTTTGGATTTTAGAAGGTTTTAACTGAATCAAGTTGCCTGACATGAGTCATGATGAGTGCGCGGTTTTCGCCCCTGCCCGGCCTAAAGTAATTCCTCTTCCTCTCCACTGATTTTCATTGTGGCGCAAACTTTGATCTGGAAAGCGCGCAAATTGCTTTTGAGTTAATTGTCCCTTTTCCGGCGTGTTTTCTATTGATGAAGTTTATGTGAAAAATGTCCAACCCGCAAATTTCGCTTTTCGTCTGCGACCGAATTAAAGCCAACTTTTTACCGGCGCCCAGCAAAATGGGCTGGTCGGAGTTTGAGCCATTTTGGCCAATGCCTGCAGCTGTTTTCAACCACAACTGACCACGCAGTCATTGCTCAATCGATTGGTTGATTGACTTTGAAATATTTTGGCAATTCGGTGGTAAATCAATGAATCAAGCGATGTGAGAAACAGCTGCATACATTGGCTGAAATTGGCTCAAACTCCGACCACCCGAGACGTGCTTATTTTTCATTCAAATTAAACTGAATATTTTGAGTTGAACGACACTGTTCGGAATCAGAGCTCATTGAACAAGCGCATTCACGGGAACGCCAACAATCAAGACCACCACCACCACAACCTCTCTATCCAGAACGGCTAAAACAGAAAAGCTCCAGGAAAAAAAAGTCTCCAAACCGCTTCTCTCTCTCTCTCTCTCTCGGGAGGAAGGAAAATGCTGAAATTTGAAAAACACTAGAGAAGTTCCCAAGTCCGCACAGAAATAAGGTGAGGAAACACACTGTATCGTTCAAAAACACAAGCAATAGAGTGCGGCAGTGCGAAAAAAAAGCCAGAATCGTCAGAAATAAATGCCGAAAGTTTTCAAACAAAAAAATGTTCAACGAGGTGGCGGAGAAATGGTCTCAAATCCCCCCGGTGGCTGGTACTTTCTCTGCTGATGCGCCGCTTCCTGCGCTGACATCGGCATCCCGTTGCCGGGGACGCCGGAGAATGCGCCGCTGATGCTACCGGACGCGTCGAAATGCGCCGCTCCGGTTGCCGATGAAGCGCCGGAGGAAGAGGAATACTGATGTTGCTGCTGCTGCGGCCATGATGCCTGAACCATTTGGCGTGTGTCCGGAGCCGGCGGTTGGAGAGCTCCGTAGTTGCCCCCACCACCACCGCCACTACCACCGCCACCGCCGCCACCACCGCCACCACCGCCGGACGAGAATACTGCCGCAGCAGCGCCGGGGTAGTCGCTGTACATGGCGGCGGCTGGGGCGGTTGCTGCGCCGGTGGAAAACGGCTGACCGATTCCCACGACACCGGGGTAGAGCACATGCCCATGGACCACTGCCCCGCCGCCGCCGGGGTACTGCATGGCGGTCGGGAGAGGTACGGCGTAGGCTTGAGCACTGGATGAGGAGCGTGACTTGTCGCGCGAAGGGTTCCCCGACGAGTCCGACGTCGAGGACGACGGAGGAAGAGGTGCACGGTGTGATGACGAGGGGGTCGTTGGGACGTTGGGTGAAATGCCACGGAGGTTGCCCTCATGCCTGAAGGCTTGCACGGCGGCGGGTGGAGCGAGGTTGGCGGTGCCGCCGCCACCGCCGCCGCCCGAGGGTACCACTCCGAGAGAGTTTTCAATGACACGGGAGAGTTCGGACATAAAGTTAACTGGCGGCGGTGCGGGAGGAGGCGCGTGATTGCGTGACTGCTTTTCGGTGACCGAGGACGCGGTGCGGGCGGAGGGTGCTTTGGAAGACGAGGAGGAGGAGGAGTGGGATGTGTGTGAAGCAGCCTCGGAAGCCTAGAAAACAAAAGTGGTAGACTTCAGCATGACTGTCTGTTTTTCTGCCTACTTGTTTGCCTCTTCGTTTTTCCGAGTGTCTATCCGAGTATCAGGCAGCCTTTTTTCCAGACCTTTCTTTCTCTTCTTAGTCTGTCTGGTCTGTTTGCTGATGTTGTCGGCCGTCTCTCCCTTTGTGTCTGTGTGTCTGTCTATCCGTAAGTCTTGTCTGTCCCTTTGTGTTTGTGTGTCTGTCTATCCGTAAGCCTTGTCTGTCCCGTCATCTTCTGTTCGTCTGTGTGTCGTTCTGTCTGTTTTCTGTTGTGGCTTCTTGAACCTTAAGTAATCCGAGAGCTTGGCCGCCTCGTACCGTCTGACTGTCTGTCCGTCTGTCTGTCTGTCTGTCTGTCTGACTGTCTGTCGGTTTATTGTTATGGCTTGTCTGATCCTAAAGTAATCTGAACGATGTCTGCCTACCTGGTAAGAATGAAGACCTCGACCGATGGGACCCTCCCGTTTCGGTGTGCGGCTGCTCATGTCCGGCGTATCACGATGGGTCGTCTCACTTGCTCGTGGCTTGACGAATTCGTGCTGCTGCTGCGCATGATAGGATGGGAGTCCGGAAATCGACCGGGAAGAGGACGTCGCGGAAGGTGGGCCATTGGCAGTCTGTTGGTGAGCAAACGGCGAGGAGTGTTGTTGGTATGGTGCGGGAAGCGGCGTCTGTCGACTGGATGCCAGTGGTCCCTTCTCGTTCGGCGGATTCGACGAACCGACGAAGCTGCCGTTTGACTGCTTGGTAGGGTATCTGGATGCGTTGTTTAGAGGCGGCCGGCCAATAGTCGCCGCGGCGGCCGCCATCATTGTTGTCTGGTCATACTGAACTTTCTACAGAAGCATGACACAAACTGTTGGTAGACATCGACCAACATCTTTCCTATTGCAGCATATCCACTGAATTATTCCAAAAAATGCGCAGTTTGTTGAATAAACAAAAACAAAAGAGCGTGCAAACACAAGTGGCAGACAAGGTAGCCGTCATGTCGGCAGGAGAGAGTAGATTTCGCATCGGTAAACATGCGACACAGACAGACCATATCTCTCCTCAACATTAAGTAACAGGCAAACAGACGCATCCCAATCACTTGTAGAGACAGGCATACAAACAGTCAGACAAAAGGAAATACAAACAGATAGAAGGAGAGACATATAGACAGGCAGGCAAGCAGACAGATAAACAAGACACAGACAGATAGGCAGAAAAAATCCAGATCCAGACATGGAAAATCGCGTGCAAGAAAAACGAAAACAGCAGTAGAAAAAGCAGAATCTCAGTAAATTTTACCAATTCTTGCATCGTAATGCGTATTCACACGTAAAACATGCCTCAAATAAAACCAAGAGAGGAAGAGCACTACTGGCCAAGCAGCCCCAAAACCCGATCGAGAGTCACTAACCGTGTACGTCAGCGATTCGTCCTCCAGCCAGTGGATGTCGTCGTTAAGGGTGTTCTTCCGCTCTCGCAACAGTCTCATAGTCTGTAACATACTCCCACTGTCACGACTGAGATCATCGGCGGAAAGCGGGAGGCTTAGTTTCCGCTGTTCAAAAGTAAAAGTGAAAATATTAGCCTAGACCTACACATGTAATGAAGTCAGACAGACAGACATTTGTCAGACAAACCGACATTTGTCAGACAAACCGACATTTGTCAGACAGACCGAAAGGCATTTGTCAGGCAAACAGACAGACATTTGTCAGACAGACCGACAGGCATTTGTCAAGCAGACAAACATTGGTCCGACAGACCGACAACTGTCAGACAGACAGACATTTCGACATCTGTCAGACAGACAGACATTTGTCAGTCTTTCTTTAAACTCCAGATCGGTACGTACAGCCGCAAACATTGCATCGAGGATATTCTTGCAGAATATTCGTAGCGCACGGACTTCCCCGTCCAGCCGATTCACAATGTTCGTATGTTGGTCAATTTTCATCTAAAATGAAAATACGCTTTGTCTGAATGACATCTCGCCGTTTTAACAAACAAGCCTTCCAAAAGCAAACCCTGTCGGACTCCATCCGCTTCTCTATCAGTGATGGATAGCAGGGCTCCTTCACCGCTGCCCAGTTCGCCCGCATAGCTGATTCAATATTTTCTGCGAAAACAAGAGCAGTGAAAGGAGTGAGATGCTCACTGACTCATGAACAGGCGGACTTACAGAGACACAGACAGACACATGTGACATGTGAAACCTGTGGCGACAGACAAACTGACAGACTACCAGACCTGATCGGGCAGACAGACAGACAAACAGAAAACAATCAGAAAGAGAGACAAATAGACAGACAATCAGACCGACAGACAGACAAGTCCGCTGGATAGTCACATCAGGCATCTGGACAGAAATCGAGGCAGGCAAGCCATAAAAAGAATAAATTGCTTAAAAATAAGCACAGTACATACTGAGGCACATCTGATATTCCACCGGAAGATCGTCGGAAAGGGTAAATTCGACTGTGTCCACACTGCAGCCAGCTGCCGCTGACCGATCTGAAGAAAACGAACACATGCGATTGGATACTGAACCAACTCCGGCTTGATCGTTACCGCAAGTCGTACCAACTGCAGAAATGCTTTTCACAGTGTGGGTAAAGAGTGACTGGAGTGCAGAGTCACTGGTAGACGAGGGTGCGGACCTTCCTGACGACCGGACAGGACGCCCTCGTTTGCGCTTCGAAGCTGCCCTAGTGGAGGCGTCCTGTGACGGGATCGAGCGAGTTCTTTGGGTAGAGGCTTCCGAGTTGGAGTCATCGGAATCCTAGACAAAATTGGGTGCGAGATAAGTGGCAATGTAGAGACCGATTGAGCCGATCGATCGACAGGCAGAGGGACAACAGAGAAGCAGGGAAACAGGCAGTCAAACTGAGAGCAGACAAACAGACATGAAGAAATCAGACAGAAACAAACAGACAGGTAGGCAGATAGAGACATAGACGAACAGGCAGACAGACCTGTAATCAGACAGGTAGGCAGATAGAGAGACAGACAAACAGGCAGGCAGGCAGACCTGCAACCAGACAAGTAGGCAGATAGAGAGACAGACAAACAGGCAGACAGACAGGTAAATCTGTAACTAACATAACCGGCAGATAAGACAATATTACAATACAAGTCAGAGAACAGTATGTCTGTTAGCAAACCAACCTCATCATCGCTCTCAGTGTTATCATTTGCGACGCGTCGGCGTTTAGTCGACGTCCTCCACTGACTCCTAGTGGTGCAGCCGCCGCGTTTGCCGGTGGGATTTTGATTTTCCTCCTCGGTGAGGTCGGGATCGACATCCTGCGACTGCTCCGAGCTCGATTCGTAATACTTTGGCCGCAGCTGCCTCTGCTCTTCCTCATACACCGCCTATCAACGTAAATAATCATGTGAAACTGCATACCGTAACAGACACAAAATCAATTCAGTAATTCAAGGTGGAACCTACGCGTTTGGCCGGATCCTTTCGAGAATCCATGAACCGCTCCAGCTGGCAAGACAAAATCCCGCAAAATGTAACTCGCAAACGAAACAATCTTGATGTGATGTAGAATTAAGTACCTCCGAAGAGTCCACTTGATGGAGAAAAAAGGTCACAGGATTGTCAGTCCAGGACATTTTGCCTTGGAACGACCGTCGAATTGGGAGCACTGCGGCGCCGTCTGTCTTGGTCTTCTCCGTTATCCGGAACTTCTCATCACGCAGGCTCTTCGAGACGAGAATGCGTGAATCTGAATAGAAAAGGAAGTAGTATCAGAAGAACTCGTCCTGAATAGTAGGGCAACTCCTCCTGAATTGATTCTCTGCACTTACTCTCAGGCAGTTTGTCCGAAAAAATGGTCTTCAATTCGAAATTCAATTCCTCCTCGAAAGCGAAGTTATTGCAGAAGATGACACTACATTTCAACGAAAAAAAAAATACACGAGATAAAATTAAGCATTTTCGTTTGATGAGAAGTATTATGGTGTGGACGAACTTTGATTGATTGATTTCTCGCTTGTGGTCGCGAAAGTCAGCGTAGATGAGCTCGTACTCGCCGTGCGCCATCCCCAACCACGCCATCAAGGCTTTAAACTCCAAATCCATATCCTGTGAATAAAATATTCCTGATTCAGAGATTTCACCTTACCCCAAAAACTGAATTCATAGCGCGTACTTTGGCAAATTTAGCCCGTGTCTCCATCAGCTCGATGCCGATGGAGTTCTTGCACTGATACAGTGCGGCAACCTGCATCACTACACGTCCAACCCCTAAAAATCGCCAGAAAAATCATTAACAAGTCAGACATACAGACAGACAAACACCTAGGCAGACAGACAGACAGGCAGACTGGCAGGCAGACAAACAGACAGATAGACAGACTGGCAGGCAGACAGACAGACAGACGGCTAGGCAGACAGACAGACAGACGGCTAGGCAGACAGACAGACAGACAGACAGACAGACAGACAGACAGACAGACAGACAGACAGGCTTTACGAATACTGAAAATAATGAACCAGGTTAGTAATATTTCTTACCACTGCCGAGGTCGAGAAAGGTGTCGTTTTCACCGAGTCCCAACTCATCAAACATATTCTTCGCGAACGCAAATGAAGTTTCTCCATAAACCTAAAAGGCAAAACGCCAATGCAACACTGAAACAGAAGATGCAGCACACAAGGGGTTGATAATCGTACTTCAGCGGTCCAAGGTTTATAATTGTTCAAGTCTTCCGGATCCTCGATGTTGCGGTCATGCACCAAGGTCAAGAGCTGCTCCAGACTCTCGGCTTTGATACGTTTTAGCGGAGCTGGTTCCGCGGTTTTCTACCGAAAAAATATCACCGGATTCACAACATGCATTCAGGTGGTTACAGTTGTCGGTCTCCGAGACGTTTCTATTCACCTCGACATGTTTGAGGATAATCTCCTCGTACAGCTTGTTCAGCTGCTTTATACTGTCAATTCTGGAAGTAAAATATCGATATTGAACAATTCGAGTTAAGCTGCATAAGCAGCAAGCCTTGACAGAAATGAAGTCACACGTGTACGAACGTTTTCGAATTGGCTGCTTTCCATTTAGTGTACATCTCCTGAAACGCTTTGGCAGCTTCATCATATCCATCCAGACTGGCCCTGAAAAGCACATAAGAGCCGATTAAATACTCCTTCACATGTGCAGGATGAAGGTTACATAGTCGAGTAAAATGAGCTGAACGCACGCCAATTGCCTATCAATCCCTCAATCAACCAATGACTGCAAATTATGATCACTCATTTCAACTCATCAATCAATCAACCAGTGCAAATCATGATCACTCATTTCAATCAACCAATCAATCAATGACTGCAAATCATAATCACTCACTTCAATCAATCAATCAATCAATGATATCAAAGCAAGATCACTCATTTCAATTCATCAATCAATCAATGACTGCAATTAATAATTACTCACTTCAATCAATCAATCAATCAATGACTGAAAATCATGATCACTCATTTCAACCCATTAATCAACCGATGACAACAAAGCAAGACCACTCGTTTAATCCATCAATCAGCTGATGACTGCAAATTATGATCATTCACTTCAATCAACCAATCAATCAATGACTGCATATCATAATAACTCACTTCAATCCATCAATCAACCGATGACTGGAAATTATGACCACTCATTTCAATTCATCAATCAACCCATCCCAACCACTCAATTTAGTTGGAATATGGAAAGGACAAAACAATTAAACACACAAAAATCTACAGAATATAACCTTAAAAAAGTTTAAATCTAAGCAGAATAGAGCATAAAATTTAACAATTAATTCCGTGAAGAATAATTGTTAACTAATGTTTAATAATAATTCGATTACAACTACTTTGACAAGATTTGAAATTTACCCGAGTGCTTACTCCCCCGAGCTTATGCAAACCGTAAATGCACCCCATTCACTTACTCCAATAAACTGCCGATTCGAGCGGCGCAGGATTCATCATTTTTGCGCTGAAACAAAATAACAGGAAGATGTTGGAAATCCGGGTTGTCAGCAAGCAATTTGCCCTATGACTGGCTCGTGATTGATTGATTGATTAGCTGGAGCGACATCACAACACAAAATCTTCCCCCACCTGCTCTTCGTGCACCAAGTAATACCGCAGCGTCCGATGTTGACAGGCCGAAAGGAGATCGATGAAACCGTAATCTCGCCCTCTTTTACTGGGCTTGCGCAGTTCCAGCAATTTTTTTCCCGTCATGCTGGAGTGAACGGTTTGAGCGTATGTCTTTCAACGGGATCGAAAAATGGCTGATGATGTTTTTGTAGCAGAGGTCCTCGACCCTGATGGATACCACGCCCAGTTCACCACGCAACGTCAGATAACAATTGCCATTTTTACAGAACGGATTAGCAAGCGTTTTCCCTTGGAAGCAGCAACAGATATGGCAATTTCGACTCAACAAAAATTAAATTAAAAAATATATCCACTCGAAAATGGAGTTACTTCGAAGTGGGTCAAATCACTGTGAGAGGCGAGGCGGTGGACGGGAATCAACGGGAGTGCTCAATCGGAGTAGCGCCTATCGGGCTGCACTACGGCCAGCCAGCTTCAAGGATGGGTCGGCTGGCGGATGAGTGTGGGTTTATGGGCGTGAAACGCAGTTACCAAAGCAATCAAAATCAAAGGCTCCATTTGGATGTCTGTATTTGGATCTCGTTATTATTGCTTATGGTTTTCTTCAACCTTTGTAACGTTTAATTATGTAATCGTGAACAATTTTAAGGTAAAAAAACGTAAAAAAATTCGATTTTACGCCATGGTAGAGAAACTAACAAAATGTTCATCTGATTTTGAGTTGCTTTTCGCTGCAACTCCAATTTCATAAGTGGATGCAAGATTCCAACCAGAAATGGACATGTGGAAATGGAGCATGGTCGAAGATTCCAATTTCATAAGTGGATGCCAGATCCCAACCAGAAATGGAAATGTGAAAATGGAGCATGGTCGGAGATTCCAATTTCAAATGTGGATGCCAGATCCCCAACCAGAAATGGACATGTGGAAATGGAGCATGGTCGGAGATTCCAATTTCATAAGTGGATGCCAGATCCCCAACCAGAAATGGAAATGTGGAAATGGAGCATGGTCGGAGATTTGCTATTGCGGTAGGTTACAGTATGAGATTCTGACTGTCTTGATTTCCTGCTGAATTAAGGGGATGAAATTATCTGTACGCAAAGTACTAGTAAGTTGAGACATTGATTATTCTGTAAGTTTGTAACAGTAGAAGCATAAGAACGGAGGTTGTCCACTCCAGATTCCAGAGTCCAGGCAGGCAGACGGTATACTCCAATGGAATATGGAACTGGCAAATCGTGGAAATGGATATCCTACCTCACTTGGCGGTGGCCGCCATGTGGATTCTTTTCACCTGTTGCCCTCCTGCCTTGATTTTAGCCTGCCTGTTTGTTGTGCGCATAACTAAAACGGCGTGCTTGCTTTCTCTCCCGCTTTGCTTTCAAATGACAAATCAAGCCAATTCTTCTTTGGCAGACTTCTTTAGCGACTTCCTCGCCTGTGTTTCAGTGTTTTAATTCCTGATCAAGATCAGCTTTTTGGCTTCGTCAGCCTCGGCGCGGGGTTATCTTTCCCCCACCATCCGTTTTCGGAAACAGTGTGTGCACGGTTCGCGTTTCCGATCCGCCTTTAGTCACGTGCACAGTTGGCGTTTTCGATCCGCCTTTAGTCACGTGCACAGTTCGCGTCTTCGATCCATCTTTAGTCACGTGCACAGTTGACGTTTCCGATCCTCCTTTAGTCACGTGGGGCTGAGTCAAGAAACGAGGAAGGACCCGAAAAAAAACTAAGTTCTTGCATCACTGATTTTTGCCTTCCCGGAATCTCTCTTCGGCGCCCGGATTTCAATCTTCGTTCCTGTTGAATGTAATTTGCGCCTGTTAGGAATTTGGAAGAATTGATAATAATGAAGTTGGGGGGAATATTTTCCTGAGAAAACGCCACGGAATTGTTCTCTTCCGTTCTCCAGAAATGAATCCCGATCGCATTTCATCCTCCGATTATCCGGAACTGATCGATGTGAAGGGCTGAGGTAATTTATATTCTGGTGTATTTGCGCATTGAATATTCATTCAGCAGAATTAATTAACTTTTCGTTAGGTTGTCGAATTGTTTTCGGCGTGCGATCTCCTTCTCTTGATAAATGGCATCTCCCCCGAACATCCCTTGATTTTTCATTCAATTCGGGATCTATTGATCCTTCAAGAAGGCCGAACTGTTTTGTGTGTTAGCTGTTCAACATTTTCTGGAGACAGCTTAACGCTTTTCCTCGCCGTCCCCGCTAGAAATTCTTCATCCGCGAAATTCCCCTCTCGCATCCGGCGGATTCGCCAGAACGTTTATTATTCCTTGTAAAGTTTAACCGTGAATGATCGATCATCCGATTCTCTTTTTGCAGGAATGCTTGACTCTTACCGGTGTTATCATTTCGGTGCTGGATGTTGGTCCTTGATTGTTCTCTTGCGTGAGTAACGGTTGTAGTCGTGCTGTTTTTAAGCATGACTAGATCTTTACTCATCCAAGAGAACGACAATGGCCACTGGATTTGGATCCTCTATCGGAGAATCGTCACTTTCGCAAATTGGATATTTAAAGATGCGCCGGTTCGGTCGCCGAAGGATGTTTTGGTTTTCCGATTCTCATCAGTAAACCTGCAGATGGCGCTGCGGTGTCAGAAGTTAAAAAGTATTCGGTTTTCTTCGTTTTGCGCGTTTCGGACCTCAAGTAAGTGCTCTTGCTTCCTCCTAGTGATGCGATATGTCTTTTACAGGTCTTCTATTCGACTGATTTGGATTCCGAAAATCCCAGGAAGGAGCGCTAGGACTCTGGAAGTCTTCACCATCCGTTGCCTTCGACTTCAAGCCTCAGATATTGCCGAAGCCGAAGGTTTCGCCGTGCGGCTCGTGCCTACAAAGGCCCATGCAGCTTCACCTGCTAGTCCCGTGTTCTCATGTTAGTCCCGTGTTCTCATGTGTGGACATGTTTACATCGTGGTCTACCTTCGATTGGATCGCTTTGATCAGCATCCAAGTACATGGCACTGCAGAAGTTGTAGTCACTTCTTCCCCTCCTGCAACCAGTGAGGCACTAATGGAAACCATACCCGCACTCAGCATACGGCTTCTCTACGCAGACCTACCCGTCTGTTTTACCAGGGATGATGCCGGCCCTCATCTCATCCCTGATCGCCCCATCCCGTTGCGTAATTTCGTCCTATCGCGATGGAGGACTCTGTACTGTTCGGAAGCTTTTAGCGAAAAGTCAAGCAACATCTGGAGAACCTAATTCACTTCTCACCGTGTCCTGGCCGGATCTGGAGAGACTTTTGGAAAGTCACATTAGACATTGCCATGCGGGACTTCCATTTGCTTCAGACAGACTACTCACCGGCAACACTGATACAGTACGCCGATCCTCTCTCCGGACTCGGATGTCCACGTAAGCCGGTCTTGTTGTTTCTCAGGGCTACTCGATATGTGACAGACAGTCTTACCGAAGTTTACCAGGAGGCCTAAGCAGCAGCTCGTGGTGGGATTAGAAGAAAGCAAGTTTTCGTTGTACGAGTACTGCAGTAGGATATATCACGCTCATTCCCACATTGCCTCAACCAACAGACAGACCTCTGTCTATGTGTCTGTCTATCTGTCTATCTGTCTATCTCGCCTCTCCACCTCGTCAGGGGACTCGACTTTTGACTGGTAGTCACACACAATTTCCACCAACTCGGCCCGAGAACACTTGCCCATTCCCAAGGGATCGCGCGAACGACTGGTAACGCGGCCAGTTAAATGGCAAATTCCGACGTTTTTAACAAGGCCGAGACGCGGGGGGAGGGGGGGAGTCTTTTAAGCAGACACGACGGCGTTTGTTTTTCTTGTGTTGTGTGTGTGTCACTCGATTCTCTCGTGGAACAGCTGGTCCTTGAGACTTGGCCGCGGGTCCTCGGGCAAATATTCATATATGAAATGATGTAATAGTGGGATCGGATAGCCGGCTCAGCCGGGTTGATCGGCAGAGGAGGATTTCCTTGACACTGAAAATCAAAAAACGGTCCTCTTTCCTGATTCGCCGGAGGGCTAATTCCAATGTAGGAGTCAATGCACATGTCTGAATGTGGCTCCTTGCTTGAACTCAGTCGAAATAGATGCTCAGTGGATAGATAGACAGGCAGACAGACAAATATACAGACAGACAGACAGACAGACAAACAGACAGGCAGGCAGACAGACAAATAGACAGACAGATAGACAGACAGACAGAAGCAGACAGACCGACCGACAGGCATACAGTTGGACGGGCGGACTGGCAAGCAGGCAGTTAGGTAGACAGAGGCGGATAAACAGATCGACGGACGAACAGAAGAACTGATAGACATACAGACAGACAAACGGACAGACAGCCGGATACGCAGACAGACAAACCGATAAGTAGGCAATTAGACAGAGAGATGGACGGTCAGACACGTTGATATCTAGGCAGAATGGAATCGCTCACACCGTTTTATCCTCGGCACAGACAGATCGCAAACGTAGTACGAGTACAAATACTACGAGTACCGAAGGTTAATGACGGCGTCTCCACGCTCCGTCAGTCCGAAATGGAGAAAGAAATTATTGAAATCTCGTGTAATCCCTGACGCGGAAGCCAGTGAAGACTGAAACATTTTTTCCACCCTGTCTGCGTCAAGATCGGTATCTTTGATTCATGCTCTACCCTTTGCTCTCTCCTGTCGGGCACTTCTCCCGTATCCCGTTCAACCGTCAAAAATGGAAATTCCGGGAAGACGGCTCTATACATATATTTGTATTGAAAATCGATCTAAATTGTTCAAGCAGGTCGTATACTATCCGACATCCAGAAATAAACACTCGGTGGCATCACTAATCTTCATTTAAAGAAAACAATTGCTCATTGCTTTGACAAGGCGTATGATTTTCTGTCTGCCGCCCCTTTGTTTGTTTGTCTGTCTGTATCTCTGTCTGTATCTCTGTCTGTCTGTTTGCTTGTTTGTCTGTTTATCTGTCTGTTCGTCTGTCTGTCTGTCTGTCTGTCTGTCTGTCTGTCTGTCTGCCTGTCTGTCTGTCTGTCTGTCTGTCTGTCTGTCTGTCTGCCTGTTTGTTCTTTTGTGTGTCTGCCTGTTCATTTATCTGCTATCTGTCTCTCTCTCCCTGTTTTGTCTGTCTGTCTGTCTATCTATCTGTCCACCTGTCAGCCTACATGTACATAGTGCATGTCTCCTTGCCTGTGGGTTCTTCCGCGGAGAAGATTACTGGAAAGCATGATAAAACAATATATGGCGACACTGTTTGCTGCCTGGGGTACCAAACGTACCAGTGACCCCTGGTGTGAGTCGGGTAATGTCAAGAGATCAGTGATCCCGTTGTGAGTTGTGTCGCGGCCCTGTTTGTCATCATCCGGCGATCGCAGGGCGCCGCCGCCGGCATGCCTGAGTTAATTACCAATCTCGTCAAATACTTTAGCAAAGCAGTCGCGTTGGACGGTGCTACAGAGTTTTTAATGGGTCTACTACCGCGGGATTCTCGGAGGCTTTTCAAGGATTCGAACATAAGGAATGGTCACAACTCGCTAGTGCTGCATATTTTTGGCACCCGTTGTCTTAAATGGAGCATTCGTAACTTGAGGGGGGTCAGACATACTGTTTCCAGTCGTTTGAATCGTGAATTGCAGTTACAAGTACGTTCTAGTCCGTCCGGAGTGGTAGAGCACTGTTTTTCCGTATCGTAAACATATGTCTAAGTATCTGTCTGTCGGTCTGTCGGTCTGTCTGTCTGTCTGTCTGC
>LRSR01014621.1:0-14153 GCA_001579985.1 Hypsibius dujardini | reverse complement strand
AACTATATTTAGGTGACCCAGATTGAGGGTCATCTTTAAATGTAAATTAGATACACCTAGCTTATATTTAACCCATTTATAGCTTAGCTGTTTAATCTAGCGGAGCTATACGACTGTAAACCGATATAAACGTGGCAGTTCAAATATAAAATGTCAGGTTCATATTATATTTATATTATTACTTTAATCACACATTAATTGCTCTTTTTGCTAGATTTTAGAATACATCTATTTCTAATCCGCAATTATCACATGGAACCAACAATTTTAATGTGGAGTTTATGGAGTCGCGGCTCACGGCTGTCAAACAAGAGAAATGAGTCAGCAATCGCAAAGCTTCGCATTGTGCAAAAGAGATGTCGCTAAGCAGCTGCACGAACCTCGTTTCCCTTAATGACCAGCGCAAAGGGTGTCTCTCAATCTAAGCGACACTTTGTCCCAGCGCAGTCGCACCATTTGTGTTAGACAACTTTATCCGTGTTCGTCTTTATCTCTGTCAACAAGCCAAGCCATGTCTCCCTCGAAGAAGCGACTTCGAGGCCGACCGAAGGGCACGACCCGCGCCAACGGCTACAAGGTCGGTAGTGGCCGCCCGAAGACCGTCGCTCCGTCGACCGTCGCTCCGTCGACCGTCGCTCCGTCGACCGTCGCTCCGTCGACCCTCGCTCCGTCGACCGTCGCTCCGACTCTTCCCAAGAAAGCTTCCACGCGCCGTCAGAAGGAACTGCCGAACCCTCAATCGTCCGCGGAGGATCCGGAAACCGAGGACCCTCCGTCCGTCGCGGCTACACCATCCGTCAGTCCGACGAACAGCAAGAAGAACTCGGTGTCGCTTGCAGTTCCGAAGGAGGTCACCGTGACCGTGCCTGAACTGAACATCGAGTTGCCGACCGCGAAGATCAACAACGAAACGACCGGAGTGGAAGCTCCGCCTTCCGTTGGCGGAGGAATTAAGCGGAAACGAACGACCGAAGCGGAGGTGGGCGTAGAAAAGAAATCTCTGGAGACAACCACTCCGTTTGACGTCTTCGAGGCTGACGGTTGCGCGGTCGAGCCGCAGCAGTGACGGTGACGCAGTGCGGGGACCTTTTGTGTCTCATACTTTTTGATAGAAATTTTCCTAACGATTGCCGCTCCCACACGGTCTAAAACGGATATTTTAATTGTGCTCCCCTTTCCCCCGAAAAATCGGGTAACCTTTAACTGTCACCCAGGCTACTAGAAAAAACAGTGAAGCAATCCACATTGAAAATGGCCGCCCCCCTTGAGTTTCCCGAACGTCTCGAAAGGGCATATTTTTCTTTTGCTAATTGGCCGCCATTTCTGACGTCCAGTAGCTCATCCCCCTAGAGCCGATTGTGTGTACGCACAGCGAAGCAATTTCGGGTAGTAGAGGTAGGGCAGTGGTCTCTCGCGTGTCAATGCCAACCACACTTCCCCGAGTCCTTTTCCGGGCCCTTCTTCGGGTCCTTTTTCGGACCTTTTTTCCGGGCCTTTTTTCCGGGCCTTTTTCGGACCCTTTTTCGGACCTTTTTCCCGGGGCCTTTTCTGGGCCCTTTTTCCTGGGCCCTTTTCCGGGCCCTTTTCCGGGCCCTTTTTCGGGCCCTTTTCGGGCCATTTTTCCTGGGCCCTTTTCCGGGCCCTTTTTCGGGCCCTTTTCGGGCCATTTTTCCTGGGCCCTTTTCCGGGCCATTTTTCCTGGGCCCTTTTCCGGGTCCTTCTTCGGGTCCTTTGAGGATGGGAAAATTAAAGCAACCGATTCCGAGCGCGAAACCTTCGATGATGATGGCCAATCAGCAGAAATAATTATTCCCACAAACGCATGCGGAAAAGCTATTTTCGCTGCAACAGCAAATTTTTCGTCCGCTATAAGAACATCAGGAAAATAGGTTTTAGATTCAGAATCTTCTCCCTTACTCCTGAACAACCAGATTGTTTCGTTTCTGGCTGTTCGTTAAACTTTCCCGGCTGCAGAATGTTCCAAGCGAGTGTTTTTCTCGTTTGTGTCGTTTACCTGTCAGTCTGCAGTGCACAGCAGTTTCAGTTCAGCAAGGGTTGGACGCCTGGAAAACGGTCGGGATCCAGCACTGGTGCTATCGGTATGTATTTTGCACGCGACGATCCTCAATAAAGAAACGTCTTTTCTATATCTTTTTTTGAACAAAAAGTCGCAGCGATTATTTATCCCATTTTGTCACCAGCTTTCAGAGAAAAAAATATAGAATATCTTTTGTATACATTTTAATAAAAAACGTTGTCAGCGTTTGCCTGTTACATATATATACATATTTATTTTTTTTGTATATAATCGGCTTCTCATGCCTTAACCTCTTCGTTTTGTTGCTGACTAAATCGAATTGTAATTAAAAATGGTTTCTAAACAGGAGCGGGAATGCAGCAAGACAATGCGGCACCTTTCCTTCCGACCATGGTGGGACCGAACAATTCGGACGCCAGAACGACGATGGTGCCCGTCAGCTTGGCCGACCTGATTGCGTTAATGCAAGCCGCTGGCGTTCATAATCTCCCGAAGACTGACTGCCTGGTAAGTGAATTTTTTTTTTTTTTTTTTTTAAATTTTTAAATTTTTTTTTTTTTAAATTTTTCAATTTATTTTCACATTGTTAACTTTTCCGTAGGTTGCTCCCCGAGATTCTCAGGCCCACGGCACGAAGGAAGCGTTGTATCCAGGCGCGTACCCCGCGAACCCGTAGAGCGAATCAGGAAGCGGGTTCTTCGGTCCGACGCGAAAATTGTTTCAACTGATTCGATACTGTAGAGGCTCGACCACTTGGTGCCAGTTTTTAATGACCCCCCCCCCGCATATTATGACTGCAGGGTAGGACAGTGTGTGGGCAGGCATAATATACGGGTGGGTAAAAAAATTGGCACCAAATGGTCGAGACTCTACAGTATAAGTAATATCACAATTGATTTATCGGATTTATTTTATTTAATAAATTGATTATATAATTTAGCTTGGAATGCACGTGAAATGAGCAAGAAGAGGAGCTGCGATCAGAGGCGCCGAGATCCGCTCCCTCTGCATTTTTAATCAGCCAATCAGCCAATCAGCCAATCTGATTCATAGTGGAAACTTTATGACAAAATGCGGTAGAGGATTTTAATTATTCATTTTAAGTTTAATCTGCCTGAGTGTTTGAGTCTTATCCGCGTCGGAAACACACTGTTTATGATACTCAATATCATTAGCAATCATTCTTTTATCCGTATTGATTATGATGCTACATGTGTAATTGGATAATACGACAGTGACTCGTTGAGTTTCTTTTCGAAAGAAAGAGGGACCAGATTTATAGTTTGGCTTGCCTTCAGCTCTACAGAACAAGTCATATCAGGTGGACTTTCGCCATTTTGATTTCGCGAAAAAACGACCGCCCAGTCCTGGCGGCGGCGCCACAGTAGGCGGCTTTGGGGTAGTGCTCACTATGAAGCGATTTGCCGTCCTTGGAGTAGTCGTACTATTTGAGGTGGAATTCCCGTTGATAACCACCACCACTAAAAAGCGAATTCAATTATACCACATGTCTGTGCCTCGTCTGCCTGCCTGCCTGCCTGCCTGCCTGCCTGCCTGCCTGCCTGCCTGCCTGCCTGCCTGCCTGCCTGCCTGCCTGCCTGCCTGTCTGTCTGTCTGTCTGTTTGCCTGTCTGTCTGTCTGTCTATCTGTCTGTATGTCTGTGTGTCTGTCTGTCTGTGTGTGTGTGTGTGTGTGTGTGTGTCTGCCTGTCTGTCTCTTTGCCACAGCACCACAATGTAGACAAAAATTACCTGGCGGCATGAAAAAACCATATGGATTCGATATAACAAACGGAGGCAATCCATTGATATCAATGGTGAAGTTTGTCGGATTTTGGTAGGGTGTAGAGGAATTATAGATTGGAACTGTTGAGAATCCCAGCGGGTAGGCCTGCGGTGCGCCAGGATATGCGCCACCTCGGAAGAACTGCGGCTGAAGTTGCAAATAAAACGGTGCATCAGCCACAACCGATGCAACGACGCAGAGCACGAGCAAAAATGCCACATAATAATACTCTGAAATCATCATTTATTTACATGGAATAAAGTGCTGAAAATTTGAAACATAAATCGACCGCTAAGCACAGCAAACAGCATCAAATAAAAACACCGAAAAAGCTAAAAAGATCTCTTTTGACACTAAAATATGAAAGCACACACACAACATTCAAACCACCTAATTAACAACGCGATCAAAGACGCGACCAAAGTAACAGAGAAAAAACACTAAAGAGCAAAACAAAAACAACTAGAGCACTGCGTCTACTGGACCGCGAATCGTTTGTGCCGCTTCTTTTGTGGCAGAAGATTCTTCGGCACATCAGCTGATGAAGCAGCCGCCTTAACGGACGTCTGTCTCTGCGCTTTCCGCCTCAAACTCTGATAAAAATCCTCCTCCAACAGCTGCTCTTTCCCTCGGAGGATCTCCAACAGCCGCTCTTTCCCTCGGAGGATCTCTAACAGTTCCGTCTCCAGCGCGAAGAACTCAATCCCGTCCGCGGCCGCAGACGCACGGAATCGTGTCACAACGTAATGCCGACGAGCCTCCAGGGTGCGAAAGGACCGGAGAAAACACAGGGTACTTTGTTGGTCCTCCAGGTCCTCACGAGCTTACAGCAAGCCGCACAGACTGTGCATCAGCACTCGGTCGGGATCGGCTTGACGGAGCGATGTGCGATGGTCCGCGAAATCTTGCCGAGCCCGTTGGAGGAGATCCTGCTGTTGGTCCTCCACGAGGGCGAGCTCGCGCTCGATCACCCACAGACTGTCTTCCAGCTCCTCCAGCGACATCTTGTGTGGGTCCTCTAGCGACATCTTGTGTGGGTCCTCCAGCGACATTTTGTGCGGGTCCTCCAGCGAAGTCTTGTGTGGGTCCTCGTCGGTCTTAGAGGGCTAAAAAGTCTTTGAAGCTTCCCTCAATGGCAAAAGAAGACGAAGCGGCTCTTACGAGCGACTTGAAGGACTTCTTCGCCCGTTGGCGTTCCTGGTCTTTCGCCAGCGGACTGCGGAAGGAGGTGTGCAGGGCGGAGACCGGTTTCGGTGGGAGTTGGCTGGCTGATGCGACCGTCGTTTTGGCTGGATTCGACGGAGTGGAAGGAAGACGAAGCGACGAGCTCCGGGTGAGTTTGTTGCCGCCGTTTTGAGTCGTTCCGACGGACGGAGGGAGCGGGGCGAGGCGTTTCGAATGGCCGCCACGAATTCGGTCGGAATTGGTGTCGTTCGTCACGTCGTTTCGACGGACGTAGTCGCCGGCTCCGTCTCCGTGTCGAAGCGGTCGAAGCGGAGCGGGGTTCCGGAGACTCGCTGAGCGAGACAGGGGAGATTGAGCAGGGACGGTAGATTCACGTTGAGAGGAGGAGAGGTCGCTGGCTCGACGGATTAACGGAGAACCGTTGATGAGCTTCTTCCGGGGCGCTGGCGTGGGAACGTTTTTGACGGATGCGGCTTGACGGTTGATCGCCGTCGGGAAGGTGTCACGCGCTTCGTCTGCTTCGTCGTCGTCGGGCTCGGTGCTGAAAGGGTTCTTCTCCTCGGTGCTGAAAGGGTTCTTCCCCTCGTCATAGGAGTTGCGGACATCGTCACAAGAGGAATTTGAGCCAAAGGGATTGAGGGCGTCAGGATAGAGAACTGGGCCAGTGGCAGGAGGAATGCGACGTCGCCGAAAGTCACCGGGACGGAATTCCTCCATCGTTTGTCTTATATATGCTAAGAGAAAAAACAACTCTGTACCGCTAACGACTCAAACGAACTTAAAGAAAAAAAGAGGAAATATATTAAAATGTATGAAGAGGGAGAAGCTTAAACAGCAGGTGCGTCTGTGGACTGAAACGACTTACAGCAGTCAGGTTTGGAGGGTAGGCCTGGGTGGCACGCGTCGCTACCGATGATGACTGACTGGAATGGCGTGCAGGAATGTCCCTTGTCGCGCCGTACTTCGGACCCTCGCTCCCTGCCGTGCTGTGGCGGTCCCTCCTGGCAATCACCGCTTCCGGATTAGCCAGACTGAAGCCCTGCCGAGCAAATGGCCGATAACAGCTCGATGTGGCGCAGGAGGGCGCCGTGGTCGTGACTAGCGGGACGATGGAGGCGCTGTGGCTGCTGCCGCTGCTGACGTAACAGCTTCGCGCCAGTCGGTCGCGGGTCGCGCGTGCGGCATGAGGGTTTGCCAGGACATCCAGCATGGAACGGCGTAGAACTACCGGTGGCTGTTGCGGTTGTTGCGAAGAACGCTCCTCCGACTCGTACGCCTTGACATGGCTCGCTACGGTCTGCAGACCAGTTGCTACGGTCCGTGGACCAGTTCGGGTGGTATTAAGCGCCACGTTGCTCATGGCAACCGCGGTGTCGCGAAGTCGTGTTTCAACGGGCGACCTCGGCAGCAGCTGCGCCGGAGGAGTGTTCTCCGACGGGGATACCGACTTGCTGCTGGAAGGAGAAGTGGGTCATATGTTAAAGCTGGTCAGGCTAATCTGACTACATATTAGAATTCCCTCCTTTCTTAGGGATTGTATAAATATATTACAGTCTAATTGGAATGATCGCTGCGTATATTAATTAAATTTGAGGAAGAATTCTGAAATGTTCTCCTCATTAATGTAAACTCATCAAGGTTCACTCAAGGCTATTTAATCACACGTTGACAAATTCTTCTCTAGTTTTACCTAGAGGAACTGCTCGAACTTGCGTTCGGCATTAGTTGGTCGCTGTTTCCACTGCTTGAGCTGTTCGAACTGGAGTCTTCGTCGTAATGCGCGGATTCTTCGTGGGACGGTTCGACGGGGACGGTGAGGATGGAAGTACGAGGCATTGCGATGGGCCGGTAATTAGTGCTAAAGTCCTCCGAGACGGAGCGACGGATGGCCAGCGCAGCGTGCGGCTGCTGGTACTGCTCCATTGTCGACATCTGAGACGCGATCGTGATACCCTAAAAAAAGGCGGACAGAGAAAAATCACATAAATCAGACAGAAATAAATCAGGTTACGAGGTGTGCGCAATTGTTGCAGAGTTTATTATTATATCGATCGATCGATATGTAAGGTGTGTTTGTAATCAATCAACTTATATGTCATGAAAAAAGCGCTGAAATTGATTAGTTCACACGTTCGTTTCGCTAGTTGTGTGTGCCTGTGTCTGTGTCTGTGTCTGTGTCTGTGTCTGTGCCTATGTCTGTGCCTATGTCTGTGTCTGTGTCTGTGTCTGTGTCTGTGTCTGTGTCTGTGTCTGTGCTATGTCTGTGCTGTCTGTGTCTGTGTCTGTGTCTGTGTCTTAGTCTGTGTCTGTGTCTGTGTCTGTGTCTGTGTCTGTGCCTGTGTCTGTGTTTCTGTGTGTGTGTGTCTGTCGCTTTCGAACCTTGGTGGGTGGGCTGGAGTTGCCGGTGGTGCTGTCATCTGTCCGTAGGCTGTGCTGTCGACCTAGGGGGAGGCAGGCAAAAAGACGGATAATTAGCAAACAGCGATAAGTCATTTTGAACGGACCCATTATTGGACCGACCGAATTTTGATTGGTAAGTTTGAAATTTTAGCACAAAAGAAAGGCCGAACAATGCCTCAGTTGAAGGGACTGCATTAATTGCTGACGTGAGCAAGGTTGAGTATTACCATATTATTCTTCTCCGTGCACTGTGTGGTTCACGAAGATGTTCACGTTACTATTATTTGTATTTTTGTTGGGTAAAATTGAAAAAAAAACACACGAAACTCTACCGACTGTGAAGCCTCTTCTCTCTCCACGAGTGCCTCGCTAATTCTGACTCAGAGACGCCCTGGTGCATAAAGAAGCGTGCACTTTCGTTTTTTTTACTTTGTTTTTTTTATCAGCACGACACACACCGACCGAGAGCATAGTGGCGTACTTTTTGACTCACGCCCCATGAAGTGTGACCGGGATGCGCGTATATGTTATTTTATGGGGCTTTGTAGGCAATTTCCCATTGCACACAATGGACGGAAACATTGTCTTCACAGGCAACAGGCAGTGCGCAACCCTGAGTAAATTGTTTGGGGTTTAACAAAAGAGTTTACAACTTCAATGAAATTCCTAATTCTTGTGACGCATGGATGACAAATCGGACTGGATACATACTGCTGACTAATATTACTACTGTAATACTAAAAGGCTTAAAGAACTTCAGTTACAGGCAGTCAACCTTCCTTCAATTATGCGTTCGTTTACCTACCTCAATTACTATCTGTCTGTGTGACTGTGTGTCTGTGTGCCCGTGTTTGTGTGTGTGTCTGTCTGTGTGTCCGTGTGTCTGTCTGTCTATGTGTCTGTGTGTCTGTGTGTCTGTCTGTGTGTCTGTGTGTCTGTGTGTCTGTGTGTCTGTGTGTCTGTGTGTCTGTCTGTTTGACTGTCTGTCCGTATACCTGTCTGTATTTCTGCCTATTTGTCTGTCTGCCTCTGTTTGTCTGCCTTTTTCTCTTAAAAAAGCTTTCAAATACCTGAGACTGTTTGTGCATGAAATATTCCTAATAATGACAAAGAAATTCGGACCACCCAACGTCATCGCGATTGGAGAAGCTTCGCTCCAAAGCCAATGGACCATGTCTCACAGAACTAGTGAAGAGCCCTCTATCTGCCTCATCTCTTGACTGCGACCTCGACTCGGACCGGCACCGACGACGATGACACTCTCCTGCAACTCTTGTCTATCGCTATCTAAACAACCTCTTCCCACTCGGTCCGGCACATGTGATTTACTCCTTCTCCAGTTGTAGGCTGGATCGGAAAAGAGATAACTATCTGCAGAATCGCATTAAAGCCTCTCGAATAATGGTGCGAATTTGGAGAGGAATGATGCCATTGACTTGAGTGCAGGCACCCTGTGTGTCCCAATTCTTTCCACGATAATCGAGAAATCCCAAGAGAGTCCTAACTCAGGACTCCCTAGTACGAGTACGAATACTCTGCACCTGAGCGGGAGACCTAATTTCAAGCTAAATGAGTCAATAATAAGTAGTGCAATTTATATATGAAGGGGGAGGAGGCGCAATTCTACGACCGATTATACGTGCGATAAATCAATAACCTGGCAATGAGTTACCTGGTATTTTGCCTTGAAACTGTCGGTGAAGCTGCAACACACAAGACACAGGCAAAATAGGTCAAATTAGATTAGGGAATATTGATATTTAATAATAATGCCGGTTGAACGCCGCCCGGCGGCGTGCATACGACGTGGTCTGTTTACGCACGTCTGTTGTTCCGAAACCTGTCTTCACGCGGTACTGTACAGATAGATTACTTACGCACGCCACAATGGCGACTCATTCAAGTCTCCAATTTTAATCTCTCTCTCCAAGACAGCGTGGCAACATTTTTCCATATTTTTCATAAGCCGATTTTCCGGTGGAGTTGTATACTACGGTTGAGAGTGAGAGCCGTGATATCATATTTTACCTGACTGACGTATAGGATTACACACTTCCGATCGGGCACGGAGTAGGTGAACATGTCTTTGGCGTCCAGTAGAGCTGAAAAAATAACTTTCATCCACCCAGTTCTCCAAAAACTTGGTGTTTTGTACATTTTTCAATGATCAACTCGGCTGTCTGCATGTTAATCTATGTGTCTGTCTGCCTGTTAATCTGTAAGTCTGTGTCTGTGTGTCTGTGTGTCTGTGTGTCTGTGTGTCTGTCTGTGTGTGTGTGTGTGTGTCTGTGTGTCTGTGTGTCTGTGTGTCTGTGTGTCTGTGTGTCTGTGTGTCTGTGTGTCTGTGTGTCTGTGTGTCTGTGTGTCTGTTTGTCTGTCTGCCTGCTTTGGCCTTGTGCAAGATATTTTTCTAGAAATCTTCCCGTGTAGATTCAAAAGTAAATATACAAAATATCCTACCGGGAACTCCAAGCTTTTGTTCCGCCACGTCGAATGCCTGAAAAAGAATGCGTCAAAGAGAAGGGGTGACTACAATTAATCAAGTTCCGTCATTCCTGTTGTGTTAATTAACCATTGTCGCCCGACGCGGGTAATTGTAAAGCTCGTATCTTCCCACTGCCTCCCCCTCTTTCAGTTTGCCTTTATATTATCTTTCCCGCTGCCTGTCTGTCTGCCTGTCTGTCTGTCTGCCTGTCTGCCTGCCTGTCAGTGTCTACATGTGTCCTCACATCCCAAGGTTAAGCAACTATATAAATCACACAATAGGGGGACGGATATATGGAAACAGTCATGATGATCGTAAACGCGGAACGGGACGTCTCGGTCGGTTTCTGTACGTGTCTCTGTGATCATTAACCAGCCCCTTTTGGCCGTGCAGCATCTCACATTCCACAGCTATAGCCGGTCAAGAGAGTGGACTCTCATCTTGTTTCACAACCACCGCAGTCTGTCTGTCTGTCTATCTGTTTGTTTGTCTGTGTGTCTGTCGATCCATCAGCTGACCGTGTCAATCTTTGCCTCCACCAAATGTTTGTCTGTCTGTCTTCTCTCGCAATCAGAGACGCTGTCTAAACTTACCAGTTGGTTGTTCTCCAAAATATTGCCTTTGATCAGCGAGTCATAATCACTGCAATGTTACAACAAAAGAGCATATCAGGATAAGGACAATTTTACACAATGCCACTTTCAGCTTAAGGCGAAAAAGGGCGCGTTGTGTTGTTACTGCTCTGCACGCTGATCAAACCGGTTTTCGGTCGAAAATTTGGCCGTCAACATCGATTATTACTGAGATAATAGTCGTTCGTCGTTGCAGCTACAACTTCTAAGATTCTCTGATCTTCCGTTGCTTTGTGTTTACAAGACCTCTAGCGGGATATTTCGCCCTGTCAGTAACACGAGGGGGGCGGATTGTCTGAAGTGAAATTATAGATCCCGCAGGATTAGTGGTAACGCTTGCAAACGACAGTTGAAAAGACCCGATTTAGTAGCGGGGAAAATTGCAGGCTTGGAAAGGATCGGCAATTAGTCGGTCTCGCTTTTTGTGGGCTAATCATATGGTACAGCGTTTTCACTTTCGCTACGAGCTCTTCTGCAAAATTGAGCGCAGTAATTGCTTAGTTTGAGTGTTGATCGTCGCGTACTAATTAACCGATTCTAATTATTCGGCAAACTGAACATTGACAGACAGACAGACAGACAGACAAACAGGCAGACAAACAGACAGACAGACAGACAGACAGACAGACAGACACAGACACTTTATACAAATATCGTACTTTTTGTATCTGCATCTTTTAATTTTTTAGGGCCAGACTTACACTAGTTGACTTTATTTTTTCAAGAGTTCAAGTTTTTCTTCAATCAACAGAAGCGACCAGGCTTGCGTAATAACTCGGACGGAATCGAAAAACCCACGCATAAGTCAACACACCCATCTCAATCGAGGGTAGCAGTAGCACATTAATTTAAGTAAACCTTGCGCGCACTTCCATCATTTACTTACATCAGGTCCGGCCGAAAACGATGAATGATCGCGCAAAAAGCCATTCCGTCCCTCCAGCTAGTTGTGAAGTTTGTAATGCAAACACCGCGATATCCGTCCGTGACTTTGATTGTCCAGTTCTGAAGCGCCTTGATTTTCTCTCCCGCCGACATTTTTCCCCCCCGCGCTTTTATCTAACACCGCCAATCAGCAGAATAACACAACACACACCCGCACACCTGCAAATACACACACGCAATAAAAAAATAATGTTTTAAGACCGAAAGTCACAACGCGAAGATGGATTTTCGAATCTTTATAAGCGTGCGCAGAAGAAGAGAATTTCGAAGGCAATTTTCGCTCTCGCACAGCGAAGGGCGTCTACCTTGAAATAAAATAAGCTGCTGCGTTTGGTCTCGCGAGAGAACCTCCGGGCCTTTTAACCTCCGGGCGGTCAGGAAGCTCGATCTTCTCTTCTCGCTTAGCTGACGAAAGATAATGCCTCAATTTTTAATCTAGCAAAAATGGCAGGTCGTTAATCATTTTTTCCCGGTGTGTGCACACCTTTTCTGGACCCTGCAAAGGTATCTTATCCGCGGCGGCCCGTGGAAAGGCGAGCGCGTATAATGGCCAGCGAGCCGATGAATAAATCAAGTGCCGTGTATGCACAGTTTAATATAATCCAACCAAATCCCTCACGCATGCCAGATGAGGGGAACATGCAAACAAACACTCGTGGTACCCCGATACTGAGAGGGTACAACTTTCATTAAACACTACTCTGTCCATGTCCATCGCGGTACACACACGCTATTATATCTCTCTTAACGTTTGTACCTGTCTTGCCTGTCTGACTAATATGCTGACGACAGGAAGTTGTTGCCAACACTTTTTTTCAAAACTCGAATAGAGCGTGCTGTCCGCTTTCAACGTCTTTAACGTTTTACGGCACCGTCGCAAATGGGCGTCAGTTTTAACTACATATCATTAATTAAACCCGCCTGAATAAAACATTTCCGTGATAGCTGCCTCTCACTGTCAGCATACTTGCCTGCCTGCCTGTTTGCCTGTTTGCCTGTCTGTCTGTCTGTCTGTCTGTGTGTCTGTGTGTCTGTGTGTCTGTGTGTCTGTCTGTCTGTCTGTGTGTCTGTCTGTTTGTCTGTCTGTGTGTGTGTTTGCGTGTCTGTCTGTTTGTGTGTCTGTCTGTGTGTCTGTGTGTCTGTGTGTCTGCCTGCCTGCCTGCCTCTCTGTGTGTCTGTGTGTCTGTGTGTCTGTCTGTGTGTCTTTGTGTCTGTCTGCTGAACAGACGCAGTCATCCAAGCTCCTTGATGAGTTTATCCACCTTCTTTTTTAAAAGCGCTGCATCCGCTCTCTCGAGCAGCGAAAAAATGAAGTATCGAATGGGCAGTTTGTCCAGCAGCTTATAGAATTTCGCATGTATATTCATTACCCCCCCTCTCAAGTGGTTTAATAAACAGAGCTTCCGCTTAACAAATATCAAGGCTCATGCACTTCACTTACCGTTACCGTTGGTCCGCGGTGGGTGAAGAGGCGGCGAGGTGACTTTTATTACGCTGCACTTGCAGGAAAATTTGATTGTTTTGCCTCCGCTTTTTTTCCCCTCCAAAATGGAAAAATAATATTTCAAGGTGCGTTTGCAACAACTTCAAGTCAAACCCGCAGTGGATATGAGAAAATAATAGTCCAGTGTGGGCAGAACACACACACATATGCTAAATATACCGACCGGGCAAAGTCGTAAATATTTTCATTTCTTCGAGCGAGAATAATGCAACACGCAATGCGAGCAAGAACGTGATTTTCGAGACTGCAGCGTGAGCGCGAGTGGACGCCAAAGTCGAGATGCTCGTTACGGTCAGTTTCGTACAGTAGAAATTTAGTGTGTAGAGGAGGCGGTCTTTCTCTGCCCTTCGGACCAATCAGATCTTGCCGTTTACCCCGCACAGAAATCTTTCAAGTGCTCAACAAATCTGCCGCCTAGCGGGAAAAAAGTTTTGCCACCGAAACTTACACATGAAATTACTTAAATTAAAGCGCTTTGAATTCGTGGAGACTTTTCGTTTCCATTTTATTTCAGTGCTGCATTTCTTTATTGGAAATGGAAAAGTTTAAATAAGCCACGATGGTTCGATTGGCGCCCCACGGTGCGGAAGGGAAAACAACGGGACGCCTGTGCGTCGTGTGCGTCGTGTGTGTCTGTCTGTCTGTCTGTGTGTCTGTGCGTCTGTGTGCGTCTGTGTGTGTGTGTGTGCGACCAATCATGCATGATCAATAAAAATTCTCCCGGCAGATCTGCGTGAAAAAACTGGGTCACTCGCGGATCACGCCGCAGTTCGTGCTCTCCGGAAGCGGTTCTTTTCGCCTCATGGGATTTATTTTCAATCTTAGCCCGACTTAGAACCCAGGATGCCCCTCCCCCCCCCCGATGGGCTTCATAAAATCAGTAGGAGTTTTTTTTGACAGAAATACAGATTTGAAAACGAAAATTGTACAGGTGTAGCCCCAAACTTTAATTAGCCATTGTCAGGCTCCGAATCGAGGAGGTACGAACCGAATCGAGGAGGTACGAACCGAATCGAGGAGGTGGGAACCGAATCGAGGAGGTGGGAACCGAATCGAGGAGGCACGAACCGAATCGAAAAAGTGGGAAGTGACTGAGAGTGCTGGCATGTCATCCGGCCCGGTTGCCGTCACAACTAAATCAACACTCGCCACTCCTTTCCATTCAGCTGTCTGCAGATT
>LRSR01014619.1:0-24118 GCA_001579985.1 Hypsibius dujardini | reverse complement strand
GCCAGTCTGCATGTGTTCGTCTCTGTGCGTGTCTGTGTGTCTGTGTGTCTGCCTGCCTGCTTGCCTGCCTGTATGATTGCCTGTCTACTTTTCCGTTTATCTGCCTGTCTCTCTATCTTTCCCCTGTACCTGTGGTGGAAGGCGCTCAACGGAGGAGACGATGGAATCAAAGATCCGCTGCGCAACTATCTCGAGATTCTTGCGATGCGCCGCGAGAAGGACATTGATATCTCCATCCAATCGGTTGGGGTCAATCTCATACGACAACTCCGGGTGACTAAGCATTATTTCCAGATGCGGCTTAATCAACATCTGGATGTAGCTCGCGCCGAACATGCGGAAGCAGGAAGCCATGACTTTGCTGGCCAGGGTCGTGCCGCGGAAGATGGTCTGCATGCAGTCCGCCAGTTCGACCTCTTTCACGAATAAGTTCCACAGGAGTTCATATAGCAGGTGCTTGGCCTCAAAGATTGACACGAAAACGCGAGCCACATCATCCACTTGCATGGTGGGGGAGACGAAAGCCAGCGCATTGGCGATGGGCAGTTCACCCTTGTCGTCGATCATGGTGAGAAGCTCGACTAGGCGTTCGAACCGATCGGCTAGGATGTTCTCCGCCAGAGTGTCGAATTCGGTGCCCTGTTGGAGGATCTTGGTGAGTACTTCCAGGAAAGCCACTCGGGTCTGGAGGTCGTTGTGATAGCCGAGACTGATGGAGTGGACCAGGCCGCTTTCGACGTTAGCGCTGAGCAGATTTGACATTGCCTATAAAGATTGAAAATTCAAACCTTGGATAAAAAAGGCAGGCGAAAAATAGTCTGTCAGACAAGCAGACAGCCAGCTAGATAGACACATATACATACAGACAGACAGACAGACAGACAGACAGACAGACAGACAGGCAGGCAGACAGGCAAGGATACAGCAACAGACACTGTCAAAATATCAAAGAGACGAGCAAGTCAACTTAAAAATGGTTAACAGAAAAACATGCAGTCATAGGCAGACTTGAACCATATACAGTAACTGAAAATCACCTGAATGGTCGCCGTGCGGAGCATATCAATGGTATGAACCTCCTCTTCCTTGCCCTTCTCATCTCCAGCATGGCCACACTCGTTTAGCAGATTCATGAAAAGTGTAAAGTACTTCAAGAAGAGCTGTGACTTTGCCTCAACAATATCGCCTCGATCGTTCTCCTCCGGCTGCAAGGGCAGCTCCGCCAGTAGCGCAGCAATTGCCTTCACCGCAGCACAATCCAATTCCCGGATGGTTTCTTTGTTCTCGTTGGTGACGTTGACCGCAGCGGAGGTGACATTGGCAGCAGCAGTCGCTGCCGCCGCGGCAGCTGTGATTTGGTGGGAATTACCCAGCACCCAGTCCGAAAGGTATTCCACTAGCTTGTTGCGGAACTTCATCTCTTGCCGGAAGGACAGATCGTCCCGGCGGTGCATGAGAATCTCCACCAGCTGGCAGAACTTCATCTTGATGTGCAGGCAGTGTTGGCTGTTATCCAGGTGGCGGCAATAGCGAACAATGCCCAGGATCATGCTTTCCACACTCGTGGCGCCTACGTCGTCGGCAGGTTTGTCAGTCTTACTGCCGAGGATGTTGCGGACGACGAAGACAATGTGCTCGATGAATTGTGTATTGAGGTCGTTGATGATCACTTGGCCTGCAGGAATATGCAAATGAAAAACTGATCACATGAACAAGCACCTCTAAGGGAAGATTGTATTTACCCGTGACAGCATCGAAAAACTTCTCCACGATAACTTTGATGTTTTCGAATAGAATAGGATATAGTGCGGGATTCAATTCATGTCCAAGGAGCTGTAATCACATCAGATGATTTACCGTATATATTGTTACGGCCGTTCATACAGAAATCAAAAGTCAGACAGACACATAGACACACCAACACACACACCAGACAAACAGACAGGCAGACAGACAGACAGGCAGGCAGCAGACAGACAGACAGACAGACAAACAGACAGACTGACAGACAGATTGACAGAGTAACACACACACACGCCAGACAGATAAACAGACAGACAGACAGACAGACAGACAGACAGACAGACAGACAAACTGACTGACTGACAGACAGATTGACAGACAGACAGATAGACAGACAGACAAACAAACAAACAGACAGACAGACAGACAGACAGACAGACTGACAGATTGACAGATTGACAGAGGGACAGGGGAATTGGAAAGAGACATAAAATCGCTTTCACTATTCTTACCTCTTTCACATGTTTCTGAATCTTTGGCCCGAATTTCTCGTTGTTGCACACCAGGAGATTTAGCATGTACCGACAGAACTGCGTGACCGGGCAGAACTGCAAGTCCTGATTGCTGTTCTGAGCCGAGATGATGCTGACCTTCCTCGACTCGCTCGGCGGCAGGTTGGCCGACAGTGGCCTAGCCGCCGCCGGACGCTTCTGAATGCTGACCCCGCCGAGAGCACACAGGAAGCCCGTCATATTCAGCCACTCGGAGAAGACGTCCTCCAGCTCGTGCTCCGGCGAGGAGCTGCTGGTGTGAGACGTCCGTCGCTTGCTAGGTCGTTCACCGATCTTCGGGAAACCGGAGAGGAACTTCCGCGACTCATCCCAGCACAGGTGAGTCTCATCCCAAGCACTCAGGATGGATGGGGTGTTTTTGTCGATCCGCCGAAGGAGATTCATGATGCGCTTTTGAAGCTGAGCTCGACCGGTGGTGAGACAGGAAGTGGCGGCTGATAATTCTTGGTAGATTTGGTAGTTGGGCAGCAGCGTGGTGACGGCGAAGTCATCGGTCGCGCGGATTTCCACTTCATCGCACAGAGATTTGAAGCAGGACATCGCAATCAGAACTACAAGTGGAAACAGTAAAGAGAAGTAAAGCGGATATTCTGTTGACAGCGACTGATGGGCATTATTATTACCGGCGTCGATATCGATACTCCATAGATACATGAATAGAACGACCTCGAGCTTGATCTGAGCCTGTCTGGCAATCGGAATGTTACTTCCTGAAAAGAACGGGGCACTGTCAAGACACATTTACATAAAGGCTATTGGGAAGTTGTCGTTCAGATGTATCTGTACCTTGATTGGCAACATCCTTGTAACGCAAGAGAAAGACGTTTCGGCATTTCAGAATTTCACGCAGCCATTTGAGGACCTCACAGTAGTTGACAATTTGATGTTGGATCAGTTTTTGGGATATGGAGAAGAGCACCGACGAAGACGTATCCCAGAACATGGGCAGCGGAGCGTCTGAGTTCCACAGCATAATGTGCGGCGGCTGATGCAGCACCAGCAGAGCTTCCATGGCCTGTTCCGCCAGATCCGATATGAAGTTCTGATGCACAACCGAGACCAACCCTGAAAAGTGATGGCAAACTTGTTAAATCAAAGCTGTGACGGTGATTCGACACGTGACAGACAGATAACCATAGACAAATAGACAGACAGACAAACATAGACAAATAGACAGACAGACACAGACAGCCATACTGAATGCAGTACAGCAAATAGTGCTTCGAACTTTACCGTTAATCAACATTTCCGTATTCTGTTTAGATGCATTGTGGAGGAACAGCATCGGATCCGTGCTCATCAATCTGACAATATGGACGAGCAGGTATTTGTAGCTGGTCACTTCCTCTGATGTCTTCTCCCGGAACTTCAAGGTGCTGACTTTCTCTTTCAGTGTCAGGGAATGGGCGAACTTCACCGGAGGTACCCCGCCACACCCTTCATAAACAAACAAAATGCCAAGGCACAAGTTCAGTTACGTAAACGAAATTAGCAAAGGAAAAACGAAGGCAAACAATGGGGGAAGAAGTGTGGTGTGCTTCGGGGTTAGCTGTACCTGCTAAAAGATTACGCCGGTTAGTTAGAGGCTGTAGTTTGCATGCAAGCGAGATCGCTACTTTCTCTGGCTGTTACTTCACAAGCTCTTACCTTGGCATACAAAGGTCAGCGTCTCGATGAAGAGCGTCCTGAGGTCGGCCACCTTGTTGTAGAGCACGTCGATGGACGGCCAAAACGGCAGCCGTGGCTGCGTCGCAATCCGGTGCAGCGCGTTGACCAGCACAAAGTGGTACACCGGTGATGCGGACAGGTTCAGGCAGATCTTCAGCACGTCCAGATTGTGCGGCATGATGTGGAAGAACGCTACGAAGCAATCAATCATGAGATCGACATCGTAGTTGGTGCCGCGGGAGAAGGGCTTGTTCGGGTTGAAGATGAGGCCTTTCAGTTCGGTGATGACGGTCTGGACAAGTCCGAAGACCACATTGGTGCTGTCCTTGTTGCTGATGTAGGTGGAGGCTTTGCAGAGCTTCACGCACGCCACACCGGCACCTTCGGTCAGGAGCTTCGATCCAGCGTGACCGGCGAGGGCTTTACGCATCCCGTCGACGAACTGCTTCTTCTTCATGTGCTTGGCTGTGCAAGGTGCCCCGCTGTCAGCGTTCGCGACTTCCTCTGAAAGCAAAAAGGAAACGACAATAGATCAAGTTAACTAAGGCTTAACACCCGCCACCTACCTGTCTGGCAATGAGAATTAACGTCTGTCTGTCTGTCTGTCTGTCTGTGTGTCTGTGTGTCTGTGTGTCTGTGTGTCTGTCTGTCTGTCTGTGTGTCTGTGTCTGNCTGTCTGTCTGTCTGTCTGTCTGTATGTCTGTCTGTCTGTCTGTCTATCTGCCTGTCTACTCGTCTGTTTGTCTATCTGTCAATGTCCAGATAGTATCCCTGCACCTGTTAGTGCCCACATGTTTGCTTTTCGCCTCTGCATCCCCAAATGAGTTATTTGCCTCTTTGCCTGCCTATCTAACCATATTTCTGCTACACTAAACGGTTTTCTTACCCAGTGCACACGGCGACAGAATCAGCAGCATAATTTGCAACGGCCACGCCGCTGCTTTCTTCTTCACGTTCCCCTCCGTAAAAAAGTCTAATAGATCAAAGAGTTTCTCACACGAATCCGCCAGATCCTCATCCGGCACCTTTTGCTGATTCATAAACTCCTCCGGATACGTATCCATAAAGTTCCAGATCGCCTTCTCCAGGTACATAATCAAACACATGTGGACATTCTTCTTCAGCAGTTTAAACTTCAAAATGACCTCGTTCAGCACTTTCGCCAGATTCGTCCGGTCGACGTTGATGTGCTGGATCAGTTCCACGTCGCCCAACTCCACACACTCATCCGGGCAGATCGAGAGCGCCGACAGTCGCGTCGAAATTCGACTGAATATCGAATTGAAATTGTTCAGACTTAGCGCGAAGAGGACTTTCGAGGCGGAGAGTTTCAGCTGCAGCAGCATGGGATTATCGGTGGCGATGTTGAGGAACTGGCAGATCTCCGGCAGGAGGAGGTTCACGTATTTCTGCTCCTCCACACGCGGCGTGTCCTTGGGTTGGCCGTTGACCAGGCACTGCTCCAGCGTGTCGAGGATGATGAGTTGCGATTCGATGAGGGAGCGCTCTGCGTCTTCCCCGAAGATGCGGGTCGACGCGACATTCTGGAGGATCTTGGTGAGGCCTTGGATGACCAGGGAGAATTTGCTGCGGGATATGTTGATCAAATATTCTTTCTGCTGCTCCAGGGTGGAGCGTGAGGTGATGCTCTGGATGCCGGTTTTGACCGGTAACTGAAACACACCGGAATAAAGCAATATTAATATTAAGAAGAAAACTTCTGTGAAATGAAGATTAACGAATATAAAAGTATAGGACTCATAATATGCAGTAATAAAAGTAATAATTTTTAGTAGTAATAATTTTTAATAATAATAATATTTTTTTAGTAAAAATACGATTTTAAATTTATTTCTATGTAAAATAATTTCCTGAAGCTTTTTGCTGGCGTTCAAATTTTTGAATATTTTTTTATATAATACTTATTCATATTATTCAATTATAAAGTTTTTTGGATAAGATTATTTGTATATTGCACGTGTAGAAATAATTCGCTAAAACTCAAATTTAACATGAGTGGTGTGATTACGATTGGCAGATGCATTGAAATTCAGTTCAATTTGCGTCAATTATTATTATTAAGCCGAGTAAGCCCATATGGCTTAATGGGCTTGAAAATGATAATAATTATTTATTTATCGATCTATTATTATTATTATTTTTAGATCGAATCTCGCGGAAGATTTGCAGCAGATAATCTTGGCCGATTTTATGACTGTATTTTTTGCGTCGGCGCGGATTTTTATCGATTTTTATTCTGCAACATGAGCACCAACATACCCCGCACCGGCGGAAAAAGAAAGGAGTGTTTTTCGGGAGAACATTTCATTGCCACAACAGGGGAAGGGGAAAAATCGATCGCGCCCTCTTCAAGGTCGGATAACATTTTTCATTGCATAAAGGCAAAGGCCACACCCGGAAAGCCGCAAGAAATCGTGAAAATCAATACCGCCTCCGAAGGCCGAAATCTAACTCCAATAAAAAAATTAATTCAAAAATTCATTAGACAAAAAAGTTCTTGTGCAGTGTATATCAATATTATTACTACAAAAACAATATAAACAGAGATGGACCAAATTATTTCTCGCAGTAGAAAAAAATCATTATCACAAAAACTAACTTTATCCAAAAAAACGTTTGCACCAGAAAATACGTTACTAAAATAAAAATAAAAATAGCAAATTACCAAAGTAACTAAATTCAACGATCAAGCCTCAGGCGGCGGTGAAAGAAAGTATCCGAAGTAGTTAATCAAGCAACTTTACAGTAAAGGAAACTAGATTACATTAACTTATACAAGGATAAGAAATGACTAAAATTCGTCAAGTTTTAAAGAGTCTAATTTGGACCTTTTTTATCCGTTTTTGGTAAGCGCCTATCACTTCACTCGGCTTTGCCCAAAGAAACAATTAGTGCCAGTTCCGCGCAGCTGTTAATAACCTATCAATCAACCTATCAATCAACCGAACACTCCATCGGTCAAAACGATTACACATGATCACACAATCAATCGGAGGATTCCAGTATAGGCAATTTGTTTTATAAACGACGCGTGGACTCACACAAATCATCAGGATATACACGCTCCAAAATAATTCTAGATCATTAAAACCAATACCTACGGTATACTCGTCATTTGGGTACTTAGAGTTCATTAGAATTAAATTCAAATTAATGATTTTCATATGAAGATTAATATATATTTTTACTAATTCGCTTCGCTTGTTTTCTTTTACGGTTACCTGCTCCTCAAATCGATTGATGAGCGACTGCACCCACACTTCGGGCTTCTGCGAGCCCATATTGTTGACCTTGGGAAAGGTGGCGGGAGTGGAGATATGGCGTGTTTGGGAGCTCGTCCCAGCCAGACTCGAAGCAGGCAGGTTGAACATTTTCCCTTTCCGCAAGGATATTTCACTTCCGATTTCCTCCCTTTCCGTTTCTCGTCAGCAGGATAGTACAAAACGGACACTGAAAATCGCGTAAAATTTCTCCCATTTCAGGGCACTGCTGGTTTAGCGGGACTCCAGCGAGCCATATGTTTCGGGAGTAAGTGGAGAAAAAGTGCGAGAAAGCACAACAAAGCACACACACACACAACACAAGCGCCCGTCTTGGCCTGCAGAGTCCCCTTCATTCATTCCACCACACTCACTCACTCATTCATAGTGGGCATGCAGGCAGACAGGCTGCTCCAACCATTCACCATAAAATTAAGGTGTGGCGTTCGCCTGTCTGCTTCGGTCTCTCCCCTTCTTCTGTGACCCAGGCGCGCAGGCGCGTCCCCTGTCGGATGATTTTTATTCCTGTTTTATTACTGCCAAAATCATTTCGAAATTCCAATCGGCATGTTTGTACTGATAATGGATGCCGCGTCGTTATGCTGCTAGTCCTGGATTATTAACGCGCAACTTATTGAAATTCGGCAAGGGTTTTAGATTTAAACGTTCCAGAAGTCGTTTGATTGGTGGATTGTCAAGGAAAGGAAAGAACGGTTGGTATTGTCAGCAGAGCTTTGCCGACAGGGAACAGCAAGGAAGTTGTCTACTGGTTCCCATCACCGACCATATTCACAGGCATACACATTCACAGATCCCAAAGAAATTGAAAATCCGGCAGACAACAGACAAACGTCGCGATATTCAATGGTCATCACGTCATGCTAGTATCCATGAGGCACCGGCAAGTAACTACAAGAGATAGTTTGCATTTCTAGCACAGCTCTTGATTTACTTCATCACGTTATCCTCGAACCAGACAGATACTGTACTGTACTGCCGCGATTAAACCGGTCACTTTTTTCCCCGGGCAGCGCATTCGACCTGTGTGAGTGTGAGTGTGTGTGTGTGCTCACTCAACACAGAGGCGCGTGTGACGGAGGCGCGGCTAAAGCGACCGGTTTAATCGCGGCAGTACTGTATACAGACATGCGTTCGATCAAATTGCAAGTTAATTCAAAATCACCGCAGCATCAATCTAGGAAGTTTTTGTGCTGCTAATAAATTCAAAACTGGTCGCCGAAGCAGTACAAGCAAGGCGGCGCTTGAAACTGATTTTCCAAAACATTTTCTCAACTCAACTCATTTTCATTTTCCGTTCGATCCAAAACCATTCACTTTGGCTACAAAATGGGTACAGTCCGCAATTCAACCAGGCGCGAGCTTTTCCAAGGCTTTCTCAACATCCCATCCGTTCCACGAAAGATTATCCTGGACGTCGCTCTCTCGGAAGCCCATCTGGACCATTTGAGCAACCTTCTGGTCCATCACGGCGACCGATGTCGGAGCGCCAGCGTGAATATGGGCCCAATATCGTGCGGTTTGATCAAAAAGTGAACGCTGGGATTTGAACTGACCCGCCACTATGGCGTCCTGAGGATCGTCGGCAACCTGAAGATAGAAAAGCAGTCAACAGATGCATGTCATAGTGGACCAATAAATTTCAACGCAAATTGACACAGGCGAAACTCTAAACTACTAATCAATCAATCAATCAATCAATCAATCAATCAATCAATCAATCAATCGATCAATCCTTTAACTACGCGGGGTATCGCAACGTTCATAAGTACAATTAATTCACTATCGATTCAGTGAAAAGAGCGACTCGCCCAGCATCTAGAGTATCTGGAAGGCTTACCGGGGAACCTAAAAGAGCCTGAATGGAAATCATCACGGTTCGCAATGTCATAGCGGCAGCCCAACTAAAAATATAAAAAAATCCTGAAATGCCACCAAATAGATCTGTTATCCTGGAGGTGTGAAAACCGTTATAAATGTCTGCTAGTAGGAAGAGCGTGTGGCGTACAAAAATGCAACGCTAACTTTGTCTTCAGGATGTCCAGGCAGATGGCTCCACTGGCCGAGGAGACATTCGGGTGCCAGACTTTGGTGGCGAATTTGATGATAGGTGGTTTGAAGGGATATTCCACGGGAATATGAATGTCCAACTTGAACGTGCCTCCGTCGTATGGCGAACCTGGAGGACCCATGATGACCCCCTGAGAAAGGAGAGGAAAAACATGGAGTCGTGTCAAACAAATTTCTTCAATCAATTGTCCGATTGCAGCAATCAATCAATCAATCAGCTCGACAAGCGATGCACCATGATCGCGAATAACAATCAATCGATCAAACACTCTTCACACTGACTTTAATGAGACCATTTTGTCTGATTTACAGTACAAGATCCATTTAATTGCACTTACAAGTAAATGATCCAGCCTTCCGTCCAGGGCTTCTAAACTAACTATTCCTTTCTCTGAATCACTGGCCCTAGCCACCTCCGCCAACTCACGTTGGATCCGGGTGTTTGCCATATTGGTCGCCATTGCTACTAGTAAGCAACGGATCCGCAAGCTTTGTGTGTAGGTGTAGTCGGGAATAAACTTCGGAAGTAGAAATCGGAAATGATTAAGACGCCCTCATCGGTCGGGTAGACGGTTTTTCTCAATCCCGAACAAATATTTGGGACCGCAATGAATTTTGGTAAAACATAAATCTAATGCAGTCACAACTCGCAAAAGAACACTGCTCAAAACTGGCTCGAATTTGGGACACGATTTGGCTCACATTGGAAATTTAGCCAAAGCAGTTCCATGCGTTAACAGTCAGCGTTCCAACTTGCAACGCTCTAACACGTCATTTGGCATCTCGTGCGAAAAGTTTGATCACAACGTTTCGGAATTTAGCTGGCACTGTTCGCTTACAAACTTGCCCAAAATTTTTACTTCGTCATTTCGATTTCACGTTTGCTCGTCCTGCAGTTTAAAAGTTGATTACTCAGTAGTGGTCGGCGTTGATTCACGGCCAGCTATAAGAAATGGCGTCCGCCGATCATCCGCAGCTGGGATTTCTCATGGAAATGGGATTTGAACGGACAAAAGCGTACGTATTAATTGATCATTTTCCCCATCCACTTCTGCAGAAGTTCAGCCTGGCGTCGTTGAGTGCTGCTTGCTGTTGATGTGTCCGTGTTGCGGGTTCCATTTTCCAATTCAAATTTTCCTTTTTTTTTGCGCGCAGGGAGAAGGCGCTGCGTGTTACTGGTAGCACTTCCGTGGAGGCGGCCATGGAATGGTAAACAATTTTCCTTTCTTTTCTATCTGGTCTTGCAAACGTTTGCTTGAATATTTAACTATTGTTTTACTTTGAAACTGTTTATCTTCAGGATATTGGCTCATCCGGATGATGACGGATCATCTAGCGCAGAAGGTGCTTAGTGTGAAAGCAGTTTCTTCTTTCGGAAATTTGTCAGTAAAACGGATAATACACTGTCTGATTGGTGAACAAAATGTTTGATTGTTTGGGTATATGCGCTTAGTTGATTGATCGATTAGATCTTAATCAATCCGGGACTAATTAAATATTGTTAAATATATCGATTGTCGAGCGGAAAAGATTCGGGTTATGCAGTTGAATATGTGCAGAAGTAGTGGCAAGAATTATTTATATTTTCGCATTCACCCTATTATTTTTTTCTGAAGCTAATGAATGAGTCACTTTTAGTTTGTGTTCGTGTAGCGGTTTAGGTTTCGTTGAAATGGCAAAACTGGTTAATTTTGTCTGTAGGTGATGTCCGAGGTGACTCGGAGACCGTTCGACTGAATCTCACACCGGAAGAGCTGGAAGAACAAGCCAAAAGGCTGGAGGAGCGTCGCGTGAAACGTCGCGCCGAAATAGCCGAACAGGAGCGCAAGGCGGAAATCGAACGGGAGAAGAACCGTCGCCTTTCCGGCAAGGAAATCCAAGATGCCCGCGATAAGGCTCATCAAGCTGAAATGGTGCGATATGCCGCTGAGCGCAAGAAGGAGAAGGATGATGATAAGAAGGCTCGCCAGCGCATCCTGGACGTGATTGCGGAAGATCGGTTGAAGAAGGAGGCTGAGAAGAACGCGGAGAAAGACAAGGCTGCCGGCCTTCCGACCTCCGATTCCCTGTCGCGCACGACAGTATCTGCTGCATTTGCCGCTCCTTCTGGCAGTGGCAACCATACTCAGACTCGTATCCAGGTACCGGGACAATGTAGTTAGATTTCTGTTTTTGATGGTTTTGTGGGATTGTTCTTTCAGTTTACCACAATTAAGTTTTTACGGCTTCTTCTTCTTCCCATTGAGGCTGCGAAACTTTATTAGTTCATATGTACATTGTCTTCTGCAGATTCGAATGATGGATGGTACCCCACTTACTCAGACATTTGGCGTGAACGAGCCTCTGGGGTCTGTGCGTCTGTACGCGCAGCTCAACCGCAAGGACGGGGAGAGCTCACCGTTTGGATTGATGACGACGTTCCCGCGCCGCGACTTTACCGACGAAGACATGCTAGCACCCCTTTCAGCTCTTGGTAATCAGTTTGAACTCAGCTTTGCGGTTTGACCTCACGCGACACTGAAAACTAATGTTGTATAATTGTGCCGTTTGGTGTTGCAGGTTTGGTACCGTCGGCCACTCTTATTGCGAAACGACAGTGATTTGTCTTCACTTCATTTCGCATATGCCGCCAAGAGCATGAATATATTCAGTGACCAGCTGTGGTCGATTAGTCTTTTTGTAAAATCATAAACTGGGTTTGGATCTTTTTTAACCTGCTGGCGTACCAGACATTACATTTTACAGTTGCAGTTGCCTTACCAGCCAAGAGAACCGGTCAGCTCAGCTCATGTCAGTTGATTAATTTTTCCACTTAGCTCTATGTTCCATCTGCGGAGTAAGTGAAAGTGAAAGTTAAGAGAATTTTTACATTTGAATTCAAAGAAAACCCCCTAATAACAGATGCCGGATTAATTTGCCGGTGGGCTGCCACTCTGCCAGGAAGGGTTGGTATTGCTACCAGGAAACACTATGGGTTGAATTGCTACATGGGTTGAATCGGTCGGGTGGCAGAGGGCGCCACAAGTGTAAATTGAATGAGTGTCGTTTACAATTTACACTTGTGGCGCCCTCTGCCACCCGACCGATTCAACCCATGTAGCGATGCAACCCATAGCGTTTGCCTGGTACTGTTATTGGCAATCTGGAACATATGACTTAAAACGAAACGAACTGAACTTCCTGTCCGCTCCGCACACTTTCGTGGTTATGTTCGGTCCGCTCCGCAGGGTTGATTGCTGCGCGTGCGGCATCCCCATAATAAATCCACAACAAACTTCACGATTTTCTTCCCAAAATCACCGATTGTTTTTCAGCGATCCCTGCTATCCCTGCTCTCGGAACAACATGTCTGCCCTACGATCTGTTTTCACTTGTATGAAGAGTGTCAGTCGTTCTGCGGTGGCCATGCAAAGCAGCCAGCAGCGTATCATCGGTCTCGGTCTTACCGGCCAGCGGAATCTCAGCCAGGTCGCCGCATCATCCCCCTTCAATGTGTCGAGGTCCCTCACGCAGAAGCTACTTGGAAGTTCCACGTATCTCTCCCAGAAGCGATTCGTTCAAACCAAGAGTAGGTCAATCTTGTTGTAGTATAATGCGGAACTGTTTTATTGTTTCCTCTTTTCAATCAATCAATTTCACTCCACCAATCAATCGAAGATTCCATGCCCTGTTGCCGATTGATTTCGTCAGCCGAATTCGGGATTTCACTACCATGTACTCATATCTCTATAATTACATTTATTGCTGGAACCGTTCAGTCATGATGTAAACGGAGTATTTCGACAACTCTGATGCATGCGTGCAAAGGAAGGATTTTCCTGTTAGAAACGTTTGTTTGATTATGGTCGAGTCACTCACTTCTATCAATCCGATTATTTAATTATTCAATCAATCACTCGAATGTTATCCAACAAACTGTTAATAGATTCAACTCTAGTGGTATTTTCCACCTTTCTGGGCCTTTTATTTTGAAAGATTTTGAGAAAATGGCTCTTATTAATTTACAGCTTCGACAGGTGACACGGAGATGTCGGACTTTCTGCGCAATGAGATCCAAGCTGAGAAGGAATCGCTGAAGGCGACCGGGAAGGCGGTCCAGGTGAAGGGATGGGATGTCCAGACGGAGGACGCCGATATCACTTTCCGGAAGAAATACGGAAGCGAAGAGTGAGTAGAACATGTTTTTTCAATCCTTAAGTGGCATGTCAGGCCTTGGGAAGAATCTTAAGCTGCGACTTGCAAGACGAATCCTGGGCAGCTATGAACTCATTGTTCTTGTCTTGCAGGATCAAAGTTGTTGTGAATGTCAACCATGCTGTGGACGCGGAGCATGACGAGGACGCAACGGAACAGGGTGGGGAAGAATCTGGATTGACTAAGGTAAGAGTTTAGTCGTTCATGGTCACACTCGCATGCTTGACAGCAGTTCCAGGAATATTCCCATTATATTGGAATGTTCATTCTTACATCTTACAATTTTTAGTATCAGTTTCGATTTGATTAGACTACAAAAATTCTGTACATTAAGCTAAATCCTGTGCTAAGCAGCTGCGAAAGTAGACTCCGAGTTTGCCATCCTCTCGATGGTAGGTTTCATCGTACTGCCAGCCGCGTTTGACTGAATTAATAGAGGATGGATTGATTGATCAACTGTGTGATGTTGACAGTGAGCGTTGATTGAGCCAACACGATTGATCGGTTTGAACTCATGTTGTCATCCTCTGTTCTGCCGCACTACAATGTATTCTTCTTTTTCTTTACAGATGGTGTGCAAGCCGAACTTCCACGTTGAGATTCTCAAGGGTGGCTCGACGCTCTGGTTCAACTGTGCCATGTCGCCTACGGAGGACATGGACCATGACGAGGCGCCTGAGCAGGGCGGCGAAACCTACGGTTCGTTTTTCGATATTTATTTTGACCGCCGATTTGCCGAATTAGTCATACCAGCCATTGGTTTTGTAGAAGATAAATTCAACATCGAAGAGTTCTCTATCTACAAGGGCAAACTGGAGGACAAGACCTACGTCATGTCCGGAGAAATTATGGATGGGGTATGAATAGAACGGTTGGGTCCATATGGACATGTTCTAAATGGACTTGGGCTTACAGGGCTTCTACGATAACCTGATGAACATGCTGGATGAACGCGGCATCAACTCGGACTTTGTGAGCGAAGTGACAGATTTCGCTACGTTGTATGAACAGAAGTTGTACGTCAACCTGCTGGAGAATCTCCAAGACATTGTCAAGAAGAACTAAGTTTGTTCCTGCAGGCTGTGAGCCTTTGGTTTTGCTCGGTTCAATCATTCACCTTCTCATCCATCTTTTTGTTGATTTTCGTGCGCGCGCTTGTTATACCAAAAGTCTGTTTTCCCTGTGTGGAATGGCAATTTCGAATTTTGCTGTAAACCGTTGACAGTTATAAATGAATATTGCGCTGTTTCGTTTTCGTTTCCATAGGAAACACTGACCACTGTCCCTGATTGCGATCGGTCTCCCTGACCTTCAACTTTCTGTGTTGGAAAAGGGGGAGAAGCCAATCGATCGTTCATGTTTTCCCCCGGCTAAACATCCAACACCCTGGAAGCAGAATGGCTGAACATGTGCATTTTAACGATCTCGTTGAGTTGCAAGCACAAAGCGCGAGCGGGATCGGCATCCAACTAGAGATTGTTCTCGAGGCGTTGGAGAAGAAACTCGATCATGTCATTACAGAACGGACCGATCTGACGCATACTTTGAATGTCCTCGTGCAGGAGATTGCTGTGATTGATGGCGAAACAGCCACCAAGACTGCGGAAATCGCCGAACGGGCGGCTAATTTGTTGGATGTTGGTGCCGTCATTACCCAAGTGAAGGATAAGGCTTGTGCCTACGCGCTCGAAGCAAAAGTGGTTAAACAACAGGTCCAAGCTAAGCTCGACGACGCGAAAGCATCGTTGATGGACGGGAAGAATCGGTTAGAGCGGGTGCGGGGTGCGTTGTTGGACTTGTATGCGGAGCAGTTGGTGTTGAAGGCCAGTTTCTTGGCCTACGCGGGCTCGCTAAAAGGCATGACGAAGAAAACTCAAATTACAAGGGAAATGAACGAGCAGACCCATCAAATGCTTAAGGATATCGGACCGTTGAAAAGTTCATTGCATGGCTTGCGACAAAGCATTTCAGCTTTCAAGACTCAAACTGCTGAGGTAAATTTTTTGGACCAGTCTTGTTCGCCAAGCACTGTCTGTCTTTGTCTGTCACATACCGTAGTGAGCTAGTCTTGTATTTTCATCTGTCTGACTGTCTGACTGCCTGTATGTCTGTGCGCTTGTCTGTCTGTCTGCCTGTCAAACTGTCTGTCTATCTTTCTCTGACTGTCTGTCTATCTATCTGTCTATCTGTCTGTCTGTCTGTCTGTCTGTCTGTCTGTCTGTCTGTCTGTTTGTCTGTCTGTCTGTCTGCCTGTCTGCCTGTCTGCCTGTCTGTCTGTCTGGCTGTTTGTCTGTCTTAGATGCAATGGACAAATCAGACAGGCAGGCAGACAGACGGACAGGCAAAAAGGACAGCCAGAACGGCCAATACGAATTCGTAATCGTTCTGGCTCACTCGTTGTACTTAATATATTCCTCCCTTCTGTCTACTGCGAGCCGCTCACGTGAGAAATCTTCTTGATCTTCTTGTCGGACGAACCAATGTTTGAAATATTTTGCTTTTTGTTCTGTAGGCCAGTGTTAAACTTCACGACCGTATCATGGCGGAACGCGAACAGCGCTTCACAGAGGCAAAAGAACAAAAGTACCTCGTACTGCTTTACGAAGAGGAGTCTCAAATTCTGGACCGACTGGACACAGATTTAAAACTCCAACTGGATTCGGCCCTGGCGGTGGCTGGTCAGCTGCAACACGAGCTCAAAGAACACGAGACCTACTTTCAGAACCTACAAGACCGCCTGAAGACCGCTCTGAAAACCGAAAGATCTGGCGCATCTTCCGTCCTCGCCAGCATAATGCGATCGAAGAAACCAACCGGCATGGTCGTCGACCTGACCGCGCCTAAACCACTAGACATGATTGAGCGACTTTGTCCAGCGTGTGGCTTTATCGGCAAATACTGCTCTAAGTGCAGCGTTAAAACCCTCTTTCCCGGCATGAAAAAACAACCCCCTCAGCAGGATGTCTTGATCGACATGGAGAACCGACGGAGCGCCATGAAGGCGCAGTTGAAGTACCTGGAGCACAAACTCCAGCAGCTGGAGATTGAAGTTTACATTTCCAAGATGAACGTCGAGATCCAGATGCTGCAGACCTCCATTAAGATTGAGGGCTGGAAGAAGAACGGGTTTGTGCCGGCGAGCCTGCAGATCTCCGCGGTGGATACTTCCGCCGAGGCGGCGCCCAAAATGCGCCCTTCGATGATGGCGGCCTTCGCCGCGACCGGAAGGGTGAGCGGTTCGGTCGCCGGCGGGGTGGGGGCGTTCGCGAAATTCGCCAAGGGAAAAAATGAAAAGGTTGCCGGGATGGCAGGCATTTCGGCAGTATTAACGGCGGCACAGAAGACCGCGGCTGAGCAGGAAGCACCAAAACGGCCGACGCTCCCGGCGCTATAAGCCGTCTAGCTCGTCGTGTGGCTGCATTTTCAGCTCGCCAGATGGGCTATCACTTTCACCGCACTCCTTAAAACTGCAGTCTTTCATCCTTGATAACTGTAATCCTGAACGGAGATTTGACAGAAAGTGCTGAAGCTGTATTGCGGAGTGGCATGGTCAGAGAATAAACCAGTTCCGATTTTCCGCAGACAAGTGTCACCCATGGCAGTAACGGTCGGGACGAGTAAGCTACGAGCAATCCTGACGAGTTTGGCAATCACTTGATTTATTCCCTACATGCACCGGGTACAGGCGACGGAATTATTTGGTTAGGACCGACTGAAGGATCATGAGGCAGCAGAAGCATGTTGGCGCTTCGGGGGAAATGCCGTGACGGCTGATTACCTGCAGAGTGGCCACTCGTGCCAGTTATGGATTGCTAGACCGCTCGCGGAGATAAGATTTGCCGCGAAAAAAAATAGCATGTGAGAAAACGAAAACCCATAAAATATCCTTGGGATGCAAGAGCTAAACGTCAAATACCCGAGAACTGGACTAAGACTCTGACCAGTCTGCAAACGCGGTTCACTCAACAATGAGACTGCATGGGTAAACTGTTCTCTGGAAGGTTAAGCGAGCTTGGCGTAATATTCATTAAGAATCTGCGTCTGGCGCATCCTCACATACGCTACGTAAAACGATCGTCGAGCCAGGGCAACGTTGATTCCCCTCCGGGCCATGTCTTCTCCGACGTCGCTGCGTATGATGTCCCGCGCGGTGTTAGCGGCCTCTTCGTATTCCTGCTGGCTTTGTGGGTAATCACGGAGCTTTCGCTGGACCAATCTGCGGAACGGAAGACCAGCGGGTTACACATCAACGATAGTCATCTGGCGGTTAAGGGTGAGTACTGCGATGCACTTACAACTTCAAGATCAATTTGACAGCTGTCGGGAGGGATCTTAATTTTTCTAAAACACAAAGCACACCAGGGGTGAATAGGACATGAAAATCGTTACTATCACGTGCAGCGGATGTATCTACCGAATTCGGTCATTTTCCAATACAGTATTGACCATAAACTTTCACAAATGAAAATGAGTTAAATCATTTCAATTCACTAACCGAGTGCGAAGAGTCCTTCTTCGAGCGGCTCATCTTCGACGTGTTCGCCATTCTGCGCGTACGATTCGAATTCGTCATTTGACATCGTCAGCACCCTAACCGTCAAATGTAGATCTTCGTCTGTCAAGACGCCTTCCGTTCCCAGCACGACAGGCATGTCAGAACCCACAACCTTCTAAATAAACGAAGAACCGCTTGCTGCATTCCATTTGTCAGAGTCCACGCAAACACATTACTGCGTGAGCATACCCGTTTCAAAAGGTACTCCCACCGCTGCTCCACCGAAGCCCCATCCGTTGTGGCCGCGTGATAAATCACATCTTTGATGTATTCAGACGGAATGAAAACCTCCTCATGTGGATTCGGCGGTCCCTCTTCGGCGTATCCATACAAATACAGCATTTCCTCGGAGGAAATTTCCCCATAGGTGTTGAACACTTCTTCGCCCTGCAGAGAAAGGGAAACATTAGAAACTTGAAGAAAAATTTGAAACTTGAAGAAACATTTGAAACTTGAAGAAAAATTTGAAACTTGAAGAAATATTTGAAACTTGAAGAAACATTTGAAACTTGAAGATTAGAACTCATAAAAAAATACGTTGAACGCACAGCAGCAATGGGCTTGGTGCACAGCATGGAGAGAAATTTCCCATCATCTTCATTCCAGTGCAGCTTGGCATTGTTCTTATGGACGCTGGCGTTCAGAATATCCGCGATTGGAATCATCAGCGGCACCTCGGCTAAAGCATTTCCGGCTGTCGTGGCCTCCTCGTCACCATCCGACTCATCCGCGTCTTCAGCAGCATTTTCGTCGTTGGCCTTTTCGTCGTCATCCGGCTGCGGTCGGGTGAAGCTGTACGACATCACAAACGCAGCCACGCGATAAGCCTCGTTCAACAGTATGTCGAACGAACTAAAGGGTAAAAGGAATCATGAAGCAATGCTCAAGGCGTCGCTCACTCGTTCCGACGTCGGAACCAATTTGCTCGGTATGACTTCACGTGGTTGTCTACATTTCTTGCTTTATCTGCTGTGGCGCACTGATTTAGCTGTGTGCACCTCGATGTGTTTAGACTGACCTTTCATTGAGTTGCAACTCTCTCATCAACACAGGAAACACCCAATTCTTAAAATCACTAGCGATTTGAGCACGATCTTTGGCCACTCGCTGGGCAATATTCAGACCTTGCATATTAGTCAAAGCATCCCTGCAAAATACAATCACTCTCTATAAACCCGGAATAATAAAAAAAATGTTCACTAGACTTACGAGTACCGTAAGAGCGACTTAACTGTTCCCAAAGAAGCGGAATGCTGAGCTCGTTACTTCGGAGAAACAGCCGTAGATACTCTGACCACCGCGAATTTTCCACACCGTCTTCCAACATGATTGCCAATATAATTGGTGTCCAACGACTGGCAACAGCCATTTTTTCAATTTCTAAAACAATAACAAAATGCACGGTATAAAACGGGGAAGTTGGCAGGCAGTTGACCACTCCAACGTCTGATTGATTGCTCGATTAATGATTGCTCGATTAACGATTAACGATCAATCACCGGTCAGGTAGAAAATCCATTCGGAGCGAACACATGCCATGCAATGAAGCGTTCTCATACCAGATCTATCGATTACACCGTACCGGGACGCAGTTTATCTGCGTGAATCAAATTCTCCCACGACAACGTCCGTTCGATGGGAATGCGAAAGATCTCTTCACCCGGCTCGATATCCTCAACAGCTATCATGCCGTAATTTGCCGCCGATCCCCGGATGCCCATGTAAACCTATTGAAACAATCGAATCCTATCGTGATCAACCCATTCGTCAAGGAAAAAACGCTGCAGCCGGAGCTAACCTTTTTGCTGATGGTAAAAGCCGGTCGTAAATCCACACACCAACGCACAAACGCCGCCAGTTTGCCATCATCGCGATCGATTCGGTTGGTCAAAAGATCATAGTTGTCCCCGCCCGAAGTAAAACCATTATTGTTGCTAGAACCATTATTTGATTGAGTCTGCAAAGCAAGTGTGACAAAAAGCTTAGCCGAACAACGACCGGTCTCCCTCATCAATCAATCAATCAATTGATCAATCAATTAATCAATCAATCTATCTATCTATTAATCCATCAATCAATCACTATGCAATCCACGAACCACAGCACGTAAAATAGATGATCAGCCAATCAATGAACATTTCCGTAGGAACAGCAGCTGTCCCGTCAATCAACCAACCAACTATAGGCCACGACGTAAATTTTGGAATATTCCCAGTTCCTACCTTGACTCGCTTCGCCGTTTCGGGCTCTTCACTTGACGGTCGTCGCTCGCTCATATTTCACGCGGTGTCGCAGTAATAATGTTTCCAAGACTGCTTATTCGAATTTTGGGTAAGATACAGGTGATAAAGATGCAAACAGCTGCAGAACTAGAGTAATTATTTCGCAATGGGATTATTGAATTTTCAAGCTTTTATGCTCAGAGGAAATGTGCACAGCGCACACTGTGTACAGCGCACTTAGGAGGTGGGGTTAATTCGAGCTGGTTTTTCATTGGTCCGTTTGATGACCATCTTTTCCAGCGAGCGATGCCATTGCTAGAAAGCGGCGAAAAGTTAACGCAAATCTTTCAGTTCCCCCATTGCCAACTTTTATTTCTCTCAACTCTCGCAGTGAAATCTCCCAAGGCTTTTATTGGGAATTTTTCTCGAGATCTTCGTGACCTCAGCTGGTGAGTGCCGGAGTGGAATCAATCGTACTGATCTCGGATTTTGAAAATTGATGGAGAAAATAAATGTGATCTTCCTCGGAGTTGTTATTCCCATGAAGCATAATTATGTGTATAACATTAGTTTTAGTTATGGAATAATTGGATTATATAAAATTAGTTTTAGCTATTGATAATTGGATGTGCGATTGTTTTTTCATCTGCTGTTACACTTGCGTTTTTTCAGGTGGAGAACTCTTGAGACACATCTGGAAGAAAACAAGCCGCCATTCGGCTGGAAATGGTGACAACCTTCCGTAGTGATTGTTGAAGAGAGCATTTTAGTGGCCTCCGGATCGTACGGTAAGATATCAAGCAGATGAGATGTGATCGATCCTGTTTTTGGAATAATCTTCGATATCGCCGATTTGTAGTAATTGCTACTAGTTGGTGGTGCTTGATTGCTTGAATGTATTCAATTTCGAGCCCTATTACAAAGGGAATAAGTTTTGATTGCTGGATTGTTTGATTGATTTCCGTATTGATTGTGCTCTTTGCTCCGTTCTTCATTAAATGATTTAGCCACTAGTATGTGACATTTGAATGTTACGACACCTGCTTGACAATAATATCCTGTATACATAAGAAAAAATGGGTTGAGATTAAGGCAAAACCGAAATAATTTCATCCAGTCCAGAATTTTTTCAATCGATCGCTTAGTTGATTGCGTTTTTTTCACCGTTTTCCATCGAAGAGGCATTGCATTTCCGGTATCTGATTAAGCTTGTTTCCCAAGTTACAGTAGTAATTATTTTGCAGGTGCGGCCTTCCTGAGAATTGAGAATGGAATTTCAGAACTTCAACGTCCCACCGCCGGGGATGGGGGCGACGACGACAGCGCCACCACCCGGTGTGCCTCTCCATCAGATGGTTCCGCCTGGCTTTCAGCAGCCCGACCCACGGGTCCGCGAGCAGGAGCTGGATGATAAGGCTAAAAAGTGGCAGCAACTTCAGTCGAAGCGCTACGCGGAGAAGCGCAAGTTCGGCTTTGTGGAGAGCCAGAAAGAAGATATGCCGCCGGAGCATGTTCGCAAAATTATCCGCGATCACGGCGATATGACCCACAAGAAGTTCAAAAATGACAAGCGAGTCTATCTCGGTGCGCTCAAGTACATGCCGCACGCTGTGCTGAAGCTCTTGGAGAATATGCCCATGCCGTGGGAACAGATTCGGGATGTCAAAGTCCTGTACCACATAACCGGTAAGGGAATTTGGTTACGGAGAACAGCAGAAAATCGCTAAGAAGTGAATTATATCTCGATTTATGGAACATTTAGTTATTCGGAAAGTAATCCGCAATTGGTATTATAATTTTTATTATAGCATCTGGTTTTTTGCAGGAGCCATCACTTTTGTGAATGAGATCCCGTGGGTCATCGAGCCCGTCTACGTCGCCCAGTGGGGCACCATGTGGATCATGATGCGTCGTGAGAAGCGCGATCGTCGTCACTTTAAGCGCATGCGCTTTCCCCCTTTTGACGACGAGGAGCCGCCGCTGGACTACGCCGACAACGTCCTGGACGTCGAACCACTGGAAGCCATCCGCATTGAACTGGACCCGGTGGAGGATCGCACCGTGGCTGATTGGTTCTACGATAACAAACCGCTTGTCGACTCGCCTCACGTTAACGGCAGCACTTACCGGCGCTGGTGGTTGGACATCCCCAAAATGGCCACACTGTACCGCCTGGCCAACCAGCTGCTGTCTGACTTGGTGGACGAGAATTACTTTTACCTGTTCGATTTGAAGTCCTTCTTCACGGCCAAGGCCTTGAACATGGCCATTCCGGGTGGACCGAAATTCGAACCCTTGGTCAAGGATATCAATCCGGCTGATGAGGACTGGAACGAGTTTAACGACATCAACAAGATCATCATTCGTCAGCCCATCCGCACGGAGTACCGCATTGCGTTCCCCTTTCTGTACAACAATCTGCCGCATCATGTTCATCTGTCGTGGTATCACACACCCAATGTGGTCTATATCAAGACGGAGGACCCCGATTTGCCGGCATTCTACTTCGATCCGCTGATCAACCCCATTGCGACAAGCAAGTCGGCTGCTGCGAAGGCGGCGCCAGCTGTGGAAGCGGTGCTGGATGACTTGGAAGAGTTTGAGCTCCCGGAGAATGTCGAAGCTTTCTTGCAGGTACACATTCCACGACTTACGTTTTCCAGTACGATTTGTGTGTCCTTCAGGGACACGATACGAGGCATCATCGTGGCATAGCATTGAGCTTGTGTTTTTGTAGGAATCTCCTTTGTATACCGACAACACCGCGAACGGCATCGGCTTGCTGTGGGCTCCTCGGCCCTTCGACATGCGGTCCGGAATGACCCGCCGGGCCATCGACATTCCGTTGGTGAAGAACTGGTATCGCGAGCACTGTCCCACGGGATCGCCGGTTAAAGTGCGGGTATCTTACCAGAAACTTCTGAAGATTTACGTCCTCAACTCGCTGAAGCATCGCCCGCCGAAGGCGCAGAAGAAGCGGTATCTCTTCCGCTCCTTCAAGTCTACCAAGTTCTTTCAGGTAATGGGCGTTGGAGTGACTGATTCTTCATTTTTTAAGTATCCAGATCAAATCAGCTCTTGTCCCTGATCTGATGGTTCAGACATAATCGTTGAATTGATTGGTTGACGAGGCTCTCAGTTTTTTTTCGTTCGTTTTTATTCTCATCCTGCATTGTGCAAATTGAGTCTCTTGGTTGCAGTCCACAACTCTGGATTGGGTGGAAGCCGGCCTGCAAGTCTGCCGACAGGGCTACAACATGCTGAACCTGTTGATTCACCGTAAGAACCTGAACTACCTCCATTTGGACTACAATTTCAACCTTAAACCCGTGAAGACCCTCACCACCAAGGAGCGAAAGAAGTCCCGCTTCGGAAATGCCTTCCATCTGTGCCGGGAAATCCTCCGGCTGACCAAGCTGGTGGTGGACGCCCACGTGCAGTATCGGCTGAACAATGTCGACGCCTTCCAGCTGGCCGACGGATTGCAGTACATTTTCGCGCACATTGGGCAGTTGACCGGAATGTACCGCTACAAGTACAAGCTGATGCGGCAGATTCGCATGTGCAAGGACTTCAAGCATCTCATCTACTACCGTTTCAACACCGGCCCTGTGGGAAAGGGTCCGGGTTGTGGTATCTGGGCACCGTCGTGGAGGGTGTGGCTGTTCTTCTTGCGCGGTGTCACGCCGCTGCTTGAGCGATGGTTGGGAAATCTGCTCTCTCGCCAGTTCGAAGGTAATATGTCGTTTCACTAGTTTTCCCTTTTTTCCATAAATATAGCACCAATTCAACCAG
>LRSR01014617.1:0-38896 GCA_001579985.1 Hypsibius dujardini | reverse complement strand
ATCAAATGGGCCTATTCCGGGTTGTATGAAGAACGTGTGGGAGCGATCGCGGACACAGTGACTGCAATGGGAGCTGCTCTGCTTGGAGCCGATCATTTTGCCGGACTGAGTGCTACTCAGCAGACTAACCAAATGTGGACGAAATTCACGGATAGAGACGAAACAACTGCCCCGGTTTTGGACACAGTGAAGAAGGAAATAAGTGATAGTGAGCCCAATCTTCCGGCGGTTAAGAGACAAGCTCCTGGGCCTCCATCCCAATCAACCGACATATAATCTAATTTTTAACCCTTAGCACGAGTGCCTGATCGTTAGTTAAGGCCGTGTGGCAATTTCAAAACTAAAACTAATAATTTGGGACTATTTGGGACTAAATGTTTCTTGTTTTCTTGTAATGTGATGGGGGCAACAATTATCAACATTATGAGTCAACTGCTGCGGCTGCTTAGACTCCAGTAATACATACATACATGCAGCCGTGAGGCAATCAATAATGCTGCGCATGGATTTGTGGAAATCCATGCTATTTATTTAGCTACCTCAAAACGGGTTGAATTGCGGTGTACATGTACCATACTTGTGCATCATGAATACAAAATGACATATTTCGGCATTCTTTTGTTGCAACATTAAAACTAGTTTGCACTCTTCAGTATTAGTAGACTTGGCCCTTCTTGTACTTGTAAATCCCACTAAAAGGAAGGAGCGAATTCGCTCCTTCCTTTTAGTGGGATTTACAGTGACGTAACGGAAGGGGTGAAATGAGGCAGTTGCCCCACCTCAACTAATTTAAGAGGTTGCGGAGCGGCAATTTTTCTATTATTTACTAATTTGAAAACTGCCAGAATTGTAAAATTTGCCTTTTTTTCACCAGCGATAATTAGAAAAATCTGGAATTGCACTCCCCGCAATTTCAATTTAGTTGGCTTGCGTCGTTAGAATTTGTATTAGTTTTTTGAAATGAAACTGCACCTCACCCCCAAAACTGCAGCCCCTCCTGAAAAAAATCCAATCAGCCTCTGAGTGGAAATAATCTTGGGATGATTTGTATTAGCATGACTATTTGGTGGGAACAAAACTAAAAAGTGACACGGCATCAGATTCCGGAATGAATAGGCAAAATCCTAGGGCGTTTAACACAAGTAGGCTTCATAAGAACCTACTGTTGGCCAGTCGCCCCCTCTGCTTCAGTTATTGTTCCCCTTGCTATCTATGCAGAAGTTGGGCTAGATAGAGATATGACTTTGGACCATATTTCGGCGCCTTGGTTGTTGTCCAGCTTTGCAATCATCCGGCACTCCATCATTTTTACTGTAGGTAGGCTGTGCAAACTCTCATTATCTAAAAGAGATTTTCACAGATGACTGTGGCGTTATCATGGGGAAAGTTATCAGTAATTTATTCTCAAACATGTCCCCTCAATGAGCACGAGAAGTACTGCAACGTGTCACATCGAAACAGGCGTGCTATTGCAGGGTGAGCTCCATATTCGCTGAAAATTTGCGACTTTGTTGGCCACCCTCTTTCAACGTTAATCGATCTTCGTATCTCGAGGTTTGAGCGGTTTGAACCCGGCTTCCGTTAACCACAGGAACAGCACAATGCCAGACGACGTGGTGATTGGCATCGACCTCGGCACAACCTATAGCTGTGCCGCCGTCTTTCGGAACGGCAAGGCGGTGGCCATCCCCAATGCATTTGGCACCACGACCATCCCGAGTTACGTTACCTACGAAAATGACACCTTCATCGCCGGCCACGAGGCTAAAGACAACGCTTCAGCCAACCCGAACAACACCGTTTTCGCCATTAAACGCATCATCGGCCGACGCTTCGATGAGCCGGAGGTCGCCCTGAACCGGAGTCGTTGGCCATTTGAGGTCGTCAACATGGCCGGCAAACCGTCCATCCAGCTGACATACGACGGAGAACTTCACATCTTCAGCCCGGAAGACATCAGCGCTGAAATCTTAAAAGCTCTCAAAAGGGTTGCTGAGGATTTTCTCAGCACGCCGGTGAAACGGGCGGTCATCACCGTGCCCGCCAACTTTTCAGCCGGGCAGAAAAAGGCCACCCAAGTGGCAGGGGAAAAAGCTGGTCTGAAGGTAATCGGAGTGATCAACGAACCGACCGCCGCCGCGGTGGCTTACGGGATGGAGAACCGGGCAAAGGGTGGCGAACGTGCCACGATCTTGGTCTTCGACTTTGGCGGCGGGACTCTCGACGTCACCATTCTGAAAGCGCAGGGTGATAACGTTTTTAAAGTGTTGACCACTCAGGGCAACACGCAGCTCGGTGGGGAGGATTTCGACCAACGGATTATGGAGAAATTAGTGGCGGACTTTGAGCGTGAGCACGGGTCGGGCTTGGCGAAGAATGCCTCAGCCATGACACAGGTCAGACGGGAGGCGGAGAAGGGGAAGCGGACCCTGTCCACGCCCATTATGAAGAAAGCCCGTTTTACTATCAAGAGTCTGCATAACCGAAAGCCCATGATGGCCGAAATGACCCGGGAAGAGTTTGAGAACCTGTGCAGCGACCTGTACCCGAAGGTCCTGATCCCGGTGAAGGAAGCCCTACGGAGTGCGGGCTTGAAACCGAGCGACATCCATCAGGTAAGGGATATTTATATTTGATGACCTGCATTGACCCTATTTAGCATTTTATCTAAGGGAAGTCAAAATTAATTTCCAATAAATAAAGTTTTCGGACCCTAAAGAAGATTTGCACACGAAATATGGGACTTTGCCGTGACATTTTCCCAGTAATTCTCTGAACATAAATGCCGAAAGTCCTAGTAATCCGAAATTAATATATTGATTGAAGATTGAACAGTTGGCTGTAAAATTCAAGTACAAAACTAAGCTAAAAAAAAACGCCGAGCGTATGCATAAATTTTCCGATAAAAGTCTGCTGGATTTCTGATCTTCTCCTGCAGATTTATTCGCACATTTCGCGCCGACTCATTAATGCATTTTAGCCAACTTTAAGGATAAACGCCAGCTATAAATTAACTTTTTAAACTAACAAAATTTGTGTCGGCCCTTTTAACTTGGTCTCCTAGGTAGTGCTGGTCGGCGGTAGCAGCAAGATGCTCCGGATCCAGGCCATGCTGGCGGATTATTTCAGTGAGGAGCAGATCTTCCGGAACATCAACCCGGACGAGGCGATTGCTTACGGCGCGGCGGTTTTTGCCCACTCGCTGTCGGAGGAGGATAGCTTGGTGGAGGTTGAAGATGTCATATCCAGCACGTTGGGCCTCGAGCTGGACGATAAGAGCCTCCTGGCGGTGCTGAAGAAGGACACGCCCTACCCAGTGGAACGTCGGCAGGAGCTGTGCACCGCGAGGGATAATCAGAAAACAGCAGTCTTTAAAATCTATGAAGGTGAAAATTTGAAGGTGGCTGCGCAGAATAAGCTGTGGGCCACGCTGCTCCTGACCAACATCCGCCAGGCCAAGGCGGGCGAGGTGACCTTCACCGTCACCTTCAACTACGACGTCCGGGGAATGCTGCATGCGGACGTGAAGGAGGACGGCAACCATGTGAATAAGGCGAATATTGAAATTCAATTGTGACAACGGATCATCCCGTGAAATGCCTTAGAATAATTGAGTAACACCTTCGAGAAAACAACGGCAAAATAGTGCCAAGCCGGTACCGTAGCTTTCACGAACACGAACTGCAAGATTGCTCCCCGGCGTGGATTTTTGACTGAATACTTCCTTGTATCACGTACTGCATCTATGTAGTGTCGAATGCGTAGATGTACAGTACTGTCAGTCCAACTGCGTTCTGTTTAGAGATTTTTATTCCGAGAAAATGTTGGCACTTGCAAGGCGTTGCAATGAATGAAATGATTTGATATGAGGCAGACTGGCTTGAAATAAAATAGAAAGACGGTTTGTGACGTAGTACCCAGATAACTGGATATACAACGTCGTGACCAGCAACACCAGCAAGATGGAATTCTGTGTGCGTGCCTAGGTCAACCTCCGTAGCCGCACTGTCGCTAACGGCTCAGATCACCGAAGAATCTTGCCTCGCTGATCGTTCGCTTCCTCACGCGAAATGAATACCGGTACGTACCCATGGCCCAACTGGAGGTTTTCGGACTATCTTCTTCACTTCCGCTTCAAGTAGCGTCAAAGAAATACTTTAGGGGTGCGGAAGTTAATCTTACTCTTCCTGCTTACTGGACTAAATAGAACCACACAATTGTTGTTTTGCTGGATATGCGGCTTGACGCGATCTGGACACATGTAAATTTGGGATATATTACTGTTCTGCGGAAGATCCGTTAGTTCAAAGCTCGAGAAGTATCCTTTTCATTACTAGGCCGAAATTCGACGTCTTGGGAAGCCTTCAGATTTCTGTTACCGAATCTGTAAACATTATGGCCGAAAGTACTGCCAGGGTTTTGTCAGATTGGTCCTCCGCGGCACTTGCAACAGCGAGCTGTTTAACTTAATTACTGGACATAAAATTTAAACTTCATGCTTGGCTGTTTGCTGATCTTAGTCCTTTAAAAACATTCCCCCCATCAAGACGTAATATGGAGAGGCTTTTCTCGAATACCAATACATTATTATAATCGAAAATGGTGCGAATATTGAGGAGGTGAAATGAAAATTAATGTATGCCGATTGAAGAATTAAATCAATCTCGTAGAAAGGGGCAAGAGTTACGATGCGACTATACGACTAAGGAAGGGAAAAATAGTTTGCAAAAAACAGTACCACAAGTTGTGCGTACAGTATGCCCGTTCGGAATTGTGGCAAACAATCAGTCTGCTTCGTAGTCACTGTTGACGGGAGAATCTGACACGGGGTCATTCACAATTTCGTCCAGATCGTAGTTGTACTGTTGCGGAAACTCCGTCCTAAGAGGGTCAAATTTTAAATAGTTTATCAGCTGGCAATCGTGAAATTACACAACAGGCGTGTTACTTTAGAATCAGCGCATTCACGTCCCCGCCGAATATCGTTACGGGTCCTTGGGGTTGCGGCTGCTGAGGCCTAAAAACAAGAGCGACTTGTAAAAATAGTTGGGCAGGAATTTCTCATGTTTGCTTACATCGGGTTTGGTGGTACTGGCGGAAGCTCCTCCTCCATGACTACGTCACAAAGACACAGGATAGAAATGAACATTTATAGTGTATACATTATCCGAGTTGAATGGGCTTACCATTAACAGGATCCTCGATGACTACGTCACAAAGACACAGGATAGAAATGAACATTTATAGTGCATTCATTATCCAAGTTGAATGGGCTTACCATTAACAGGATGTCTAGGTCGGTCCGGTGTTGGGCGCCTCGGTTTTGGGCGCCAGAAATCCTTCCAGCGCGCCAAGTCCACTACCGGACGATTCATCGACCTGCAACCATAAGGCTTTGTTCAACCCAAGAGCTCCCAAATGACTTGTATTCTGACCGTTACTCAATTCATGTTGTGAGTGATTTGTTACCTAGACTTCGCTAAGTGATTTAAATTTCCTTTGGCTTAGTTAAAAATATCTCGTGTTCCTCTAAACCAAGGCATAGAAGTTACCTTGTAATACAATGTAAATATCTACCTAAATATTTTCTAGCAGGTGTGCTTTTATTTAATTTTTACATGTTTTGGTTCAGTGATTTTCCGGAACATATCAACTGAATAAGTTCCAAAAAGGTACACGGTTTTGTGTTTTATAAATTGACCCGATGTCTAGTTTTACAATTCAAGCTGCGTTTACTATTTTTCACATACGGTTGCGTCTTCACATATAGGAAGGTTGCTGCACACAAGAAGGTTACCGCCAGCAACGTCAATATCACGACGGCCACAATGTATCCATCAGATGACTCTTCCGGTGGCCGGGCCGTTCCGTCATTAATAACTCCCACAGCTCGCAACTCCGTCGCATGCTCAACTATTATCCTAGACATGCAAAATTAATTTTCATGCTGTTTTCATAATAGCAGATAAATCATATTTTCATATACAATATGCGGTAATGTAATTATACACCAACCCTGAAATCTTTTCCTTAGCGAGGGCTTCTTTCGTCGTTCGGTTCAAGAAGGCAAACGTGATCACGTGAGGTGTAGCAGCACGTGATGTCACTTCTTCAACCCCATGGAACCCGTAATCGAAACCTTTTTCATCGGCAATTGCGGTTAACAACCTGTGAAATAAGGGTACTAGTAAATAATTGTTACGTGCATTGTTAGTAATAAAGATTGCTTCGATGCCAACCGATCAATCTTTTCGAGGGCCTCTCGCCGATTGGTGTTGTCGTTCTTTTCGAGGTCTACCGTAATGGTGTATAATTGTCCTTCAGCTAGGAACTTGATTGTCATAGGGACCGTGACCGAAGACCGACCGATGGAGCAACCCGGCATTGTTCCATCATCTGCGATCAGCATGAACTGAACATCCGCCGTCAAGGCCTCCTTGAGAGTAATATCTGCGGTGGTTGTGTCAACGGACACTGGACCGTCAGCTGGGTTGACTGAGTAGAAGATTTTGCCACAGCCATCCGGAAGGTCGCTGTCGGTGGCCTGATTTCAGAGTGACGAAAACAAATTAGAGACCGGAGTAAGACAACATAAGGCTAGTTATCTTAGCTCCTAACCTGATGGTCCTTGAAGGGCAGCTTCCAGCCTGCTTTATTGTTCTTCTCAAGAACTGCGACGGAATAGCCGTTTTCGGGGGACGAGAATTTGGGCGGGTTGTCGTTGACATCCGATATTTTCAATGCAAACTATAAGCCGAAAGATCTGCTGAGTAAGTAGGTCACAGATATGTGCAGATATGGCTGAAACAAAGCTGAAACAAAGCTGGTCAACGTCAATTAAAACACCTAAGAAAATTGTAGGACCAACTGTAATTTGGTTTTTGAATTACTACACCTGTGTCTCTCCCACCTGTGATTAGTTTAGTCGGTAACTCGACAGTTCAAACATCGAAACAATTTCAACTACAATTTTAGCCAAGTTTCGTTATATTTTTTGCTCTGTTTAAGGTAGCTTTTCCATTGCACGTCGTTTCGGTTTAGAAGATACACCCTGTCCTTACCTTGGACACACTGCTGTTCAATTGGTTGAAGCCTTGCTTCGCATTGTCCATCACAAAGACCTCCACAATCAACGTCTCGTTCATTCCTGTCTCCTCTCGGTCCAATGGCTTCACCACCGAAACCACACCAGTGCTTCTGTCAATCTCCATGAAACCCTGGAGACATGGAGCCAGCTTGAACGATAGAAAATAATCAAACGGCAGAAACTGGTCCGAGTCGTCGTCCACGGCGTTGACTGTTAAGACCGGAAACGCGGTAAATTGATTCGTATTCCGGCTGTCGGTCTCCATGGCTGAAAAGAGCTCGGCTGACGGGCTGGCGGGGTCGTAGTTGATGGGATACGAAACTCTCGGGAAGAGATTGTTCGTGTCAAGGATCTCAAGCCGGACTGTCACTGCCGTGTTCAAGATCGGATTGAACGGTGCATTGGGATCGGAGTCGTAGACAGTTAGGGTTATGATCAAATTTTGCACGAGGCAATAATCAAATTTCTTGAGAATAAGAAGCCGTACCAGGCCTGTGCGGTCGCTGAAGGTGTCGAAGTGGGTGCGATACCCCACGGGGACCACCGTCAGGATGGTGTAGAATGGAGGGGTAGACGGAGTGGAATCCGCATCGGTGGCGTGAAAGTCGATGTTTACGGTCCCGTCGTGATACTCTGGTATTTGTTGGGAGATTGCGGCTCCTTTATCAAGTACGATGTTGTTGAAGTGGAGGATGGGAGGGTTGTCATTTCGGTCGGTTACTCTGAAGGCAATCTAAAAGAAGCCTCAATGTTATGAAACACACGAAAAAGCAAGTTTTACTCTAATGATAAACTTCCGTGACACTAGTCGGCAAAATTACCAAGCTGGGGGGGGGGCAACGGCCCGGTCAACCCAACGGTCAATCAGTCGCTGCCCAGCCCGTTTTCTGGCCTACTGTTAACTAGTCAGTATTCCCGCAATTTCCGTATACAACTTTGGCAAGGTTACTTCATCAGGACATATTGCCATTCCTGAGCTTCTACACATGTGGCAATTACCTTGCGCTAACCGAGTTTGACCATTCAACTCGTTAATATACACAGATCGAGTTAAATGGCCTAACTCGGTTAGCGTAAAGTTATTGCCACATGTGTACTACTTCATAGGCGTGCGCGCGTGGGTGCGTACGGACGAAGTAAACAAAGTAGGAAGTACGAAGGAAGAAGTAGTTGAAAACGAAGTAATCTTCCTTAACCACAGCTGTTGCGGAATCCTGTTGCGGAATCCTGCATGAATACTGTATATACAGTATACAGTATTGACGTAAACCTTTCTTCTTGATATATTACTTTTCATCTAGAATTCAATTAGGAATTGCTTTGCATTAACGACATATTTTTCAAGCATTGTGGGGTGAAGCTGTGTACGTTGTTTGACAGGACTGGGATTGTTAGCGTGTTTATTCACCGAAGGTTGGCCCACAATTCCGCGTTCTGACACCCAAAAAATATATCCTGATTCCAGTCGATTCTCCATTGAATTCTGGATCTCTTAGGGTGTGATAAACACGCTGTTTCTTTGTTTATCATTCTTTCAAGGGTGTCGGTGATACATTGCGTGTGACTCCGCCCCTTTGTTCATTTGCCTTTCGCCTGAAGCGGTTCACGCTTTGCCATGCCCTTCTACAGCTGCGTTTACAACAGCTTCCGGCGGTAAGTCGGACCACCATCTTTTGGTGTAAACATAGACCACCCTATTTTGTTAGTGAACTCCCACAGACCATGAGCGGCAAAACTGATTGCTTGATTTTTCCAACGGCTCAATTGAATATTCTCGCTATTGATCGATTGATTGAGAATGGCACCTCCTCAACCTATTACTCCAGGGAAAGAATAAAAAGAATATTCAATTGAGCCGTTGGAAAAATCAAGCAATCAATTTTGCCGTTCATAGTCTGTGGGAAGTCATTAACAAAATAGGGTGGTCTATGTTTACATCAAAAGAGGGTGGTCCGACTTACCGCCGGAAGCTGTTGCAAACGCAGCTGTACGGCGGTTGCCTGTGTGTGCTATGTGTGATTCGCATGCAGTAATCAGTCCTTATCTTGGCAGCGAAGTGTGCAGTCGTTTGGGGCTTTGCTGTATTTCCCCGTCATTTCACTGTCCTGATCGACTTTGTTTAAGGCCCAGTCTAGTTCTCCAAAGTTTGTTAAAACCTTGTGCCAGGCTTTTCTGCATTCGATCCCACCGCACTCAACCCTGACTTCTATTAGAGCATAAACTTAATTGGGAATAGCTGGCTGAATGATCACGTAATGGCCAGATGCCAACAAGTCTAAGAGCTCGGCCACCAACGCACATTGGTGCGTACTTACGAGCAATTCTTCGTTCTCTGGCCTAATAGAGCGCGTTTCTATATAACTTGCCGTGTGATGTGATTGTGTTTTAGTCTGTTGATAAATAAGAACTCTATCAACAATTCCTTCCCTTCCGGGTCGTAATACTTCTAGATATTTATTCTCTTAAAGAACTCAATTAACAACTCCTTCCCTTCCGGGTCGTAATAATTCTGGATTTTTTTCCGGAATTTTCAAGACTTTAGCGAGACTCAGCATCTGCGTGTCGCCTCCTTGCTCCCGAACGGCTAGCTGTCGCCAACTGCCTGCCCGGGTTCTCCGTTGATTCTTCCTATTTCCCACAAGAGTCAACAAAACTCATTTCTGAATTTCTACTGACCAGCTTGAAAACGTTAAAAAGGGGTGACGAGGAATACGTCGGACTTCTCGTACATCAAGCTCCACAGCCGTTCAAGAGTACAGTCTTACTTAAAAAATTATAAAACTTACCCTCGTCCCGACACTGGTCTGCTGGTTATATCCCCGATTGGCGTTGTCCATCACGCGAATTGTTAACATCATGTGTTTGGCCATCTCGGGTGCCTCCCGATCCAATGGACGTACGACCGACATGACGCCCGTGGTGATATTGATTCCAACATATCCCTCCAGCTGAGGTGCCTCGTCGTACGACAGAAAGTAGTTCAAGGGCATAAACTCCTCAGAGTCATCATCCTCAGCCTCGACTCTCAGAAACGCAAACGGGATGAACGATGTGCGGATGTCTGTTTCCCGGTACTCCCACACGCTTGACGTATTACTGGGATCGTAGTTGGAAGGAATGGTTATGCGAGGCCGAAAGTTATTCACATCAATGATCACCAACGTGATGACTACTGTGGTTCGCATTGTGAAACCTTCTTTTGCGTCGCGAATCACTAGTTGGAACGTGAGACTCTGAATGTGTTTGTAATCGAACGGGAGGAGAGTTTTGACACGAATCAGTCCGTTGTCTCCCGTTTCCACGCCGACATGGTTTTGGTATATCGGATCCAAGTTGAGGATTTCGTGGAAAAACGGCGGTGTTTTAGGCACGGAGTCTTTATCGCTGGCATACAAGTCCAGGTAGACCTCCTGAAGTGTGCCTTCCGTCACGTTGACGGTGACGTTCCCCAGATGCGATATCACTTGGCCGTTGAACCGCACGTCCGGGGGGTTGTCGTTGAGATCGTTGACAGTGATGCTGATCGTCGTCGTGACGGTCTGCGGGCATGGCTCCACGGCTGCTTGGTCAGTGACAGTGACGACGGCCAGAATGGTGGCAACCGTTTCCCGGTCCAGCGAACGCAGCACCGTCAGCTGCCCACGCCATGCCGGCGGTGACAGACGCTGGGTGCTGATGATGATGTGATCAAGGAGGGAGAAGTTAGCGATTTGTAACCCGTCTGGATCGAAGGCCCGGTCAAGTGTGATGGAGAAGATTAAGTTTGCCGTCGCATCGGCATCCGTGGCTGTGATGTTGCTCTGCTGGATTGACCCGTTCCAGTTCTCGTTCACGGAGATAGACAAAGTCGAAGGACCGGTGAATTGAGGCAGTTCGTCATTAACGTCCTCGACTGCCAGCTGGAAGGTACAATTGGACTTCTGTACCACCCCATCTCGACCTACAGGAGGAACAGATAAAAACAGAGGTATTACTTCAAGCAGGATGATTATTTCTTTAAAATTAAAATTGGCGTCCATTGCGGAAGGCAGTGATTCGAAGCACGATTTTGAATCAAGTTTTGCATGGACGTGCTAGTATGCATTTTCCCCAACTGTCGGTCCGGCTATAAAAGAAATCGAAATTAAAGCTAACCATTACGACATTTGTCCGTCTAGAGAACATGAACTTTAATACAGTAAGAAAGACCTTTCATTGTGTTTGAAACGGTGTTATGCAGCATGAATAACTGACGCAAAAGTCATTTTTCTTTAACGCCTGAACATGTACGAAAGATATGCGGACCATCAAAGTGCGCCCAGTTTTTAAAATCAGAAACTACAAAACACTTAACTACCCAAACACCGATTCTTGAATTATTTGAGCAGTCAATAGCTAGACTTTATTGAAATCAAATTGGGAGGTAGTCTGTTACGTCTTGATACTTGAGCCAAAGAAATTAATTTATTGAAACTTTTTTGCAGTGACTATAGAGCCGGCTTTTACACGAAGAAGAGAGCTTATATTAAAATAAAATTTCGTCAGTTCTTTTTGCCCCGTCATTGCCCGGTTTGATCTCAAAGTAAGTATAAACGTATCACATAATAAGGTTACACAGCCGAAAGTATAACTACATCGAGAAAATGATTAAATAATTTTAGTCCCTGAAACTTTCAGTTGTAGTACAGCCATGCTTAATTTCACAGAATGATCCTTTTCAATCAATAACACAGGGCCTCTCTTCTTTTCTTCTTATGGTTAGTAACCAACTATAATATTTCTAAAGTGATATCCGTTGATCCGCCAAAAGTTTTAAGGGAAAGACCGTATCAGAAACTAATAAAAGGAAATCCATTTTAGTTGCACAACTGGGTGAGATAGTCTGCAATTTCCACCATTATCACGACTTCAGGTTTTGTAACTATATCTTTATAAAATTGATCCGATTGCTTAAACGAGTGACTTTTATCAGAGGAAAAGTGCTAGCCGAGGCTGTGTAACTAAAAAGTTTTGTACAATTATTGGACATCGCCTTGCTGAAAAATTGGCATATATCAAACTGTCCGCACTTTGTTTGGCCAGCCTTCTGTATACTCTATATGTTTACAAATGAGCAATGTGTAGGCTGACGTAACCGCAAATCCGTCCGGGGAGGGTAAATTTAGCTCTATGCCCCCACCCCCCCCCCAGAAGCATCAATGACCACTGACAGACCGGACATCCAAAGGTGCACTGGTCGCCTCTCTGGAGTGTGGGAACGCATATATACAGCTAGTACCCTTGATCTGACCAAAGGGCAATACGCTAAGCTCATACCTATATTGTCTATCCCAATGCTGACACTATGTAGCTGGACTGTCTCGTAGTCTAATGCGCCGATAACCTCCAGCTTCCCTTGTGCAGAAACAGCAAACTGGCGGACCTGCGTCGAATTCTTAATGTAGAATTGTACGTCGTCGCGGTTAAACGAGTCGAAATCACTGTCCCGCACGTGGCCTCCCATCTCGAAGACAGGAACCCTCGTCCCCTTAAAGATGGTCTCCCGAACAGTCAACACAGACGAGGAGTTGCCGCAATTACCATCGACCATTGGCTGAAGGGCAAAGATTCAATGAGACTAGCAAATTCAACATAAAGAAATTTGATCTATTAAAAAAAACTGTTGCGTCAAATGGATTAAAAAAATTATTTGTGAGTAATTTTCTATTCAGCCCGAGATAGTTTTTCATTGAAAACTTTTTAATGTGACGGACATGTCATCCATAGCATTGTGCTCATACCGTGTAAAAGGTCGGATTATCGTTCATGTCTACAATAGTGACTCGGAGGACCAGCTCCGGGATCCAAAACGGCCCTACCCCAGAGCCAACCGCCGGCTCGGTGCTGGTCGCCCGTATTTTGACTTCCATGATGCCTCCCTTGACGGTTTCAGCATCGAGTGCCGTGTTATTCTTGACGCGAACGGTGAGAAATGCCACCCCTTGAATTTCGTCGGTAGGATATGCCTCGAAGGTGTTTTCATTTGGGCCGATGACACTTAGGCGAAATCGTGCATTTACACCCTGCGAACGTCGCACGGCATGTGTTAGGAAAGATCGAGCATAAAATATAGGCGACAGTGAAGAGCCAAAAATTGTATGCGTCTGTTGTGCTAGAGATCACAAGGGATCAGTTACCAGTGTAAGTTTCAGATCGTGACCCAAACTTCGTTCTCTGAGAACCTATATTGTTACGATCACGTTTGCTCATCTATCCCACTTCGATCGAGTCTGATCGAGTTGATCAGCCCATTGGTTTCCGCGAAAGCCGTTAAGACTTTCGCCGCCATCTTTTGCCCATCTATCCCACCGCATCTCTTCGGTATTTTGAATTGTTCTGGGAATCTCGAGGTCTCCGCTGGAGTCATTCTCCACGCGGATCCCCTTGTCCCTGGGACTGCCAGGTGGCAACCAACTTTTTCTACCGGAGTATCCTTCAAATCGCCTTATGCGTCACACTGGAAGATTCCAACCTCAGCCATAATCATTTATTTCTGAAATTTCTTGTTCTCTCACTTTTTTTGTTGACACTCACTGACTCAAAATTTAATTGCGAATCAATCTTCATCAACCGAAGGTTTTTTGAAAGCGATGGAAGGAGTTACGGCTGTTATTTGGCATAGCATATTACTATTAATGCACGACTTGTGGACTATACTGTAATATCCGGGTTGGGTCTGTCAGGACCTGTAGCTCCGCCCCTCATTTCCAAAAATTTTGTGCTGATGCCAATTGATCCCAAATAACATTTTGAGTTCGAGAATGTCGAAAAAAGAAAGAAAAAGAATTTTATAAAAGTTGTTTATTACTGGGCCAGAAATATTTCAGCTTCTTTGTAAATTCTTGAATGTTTCTCAATTAAACAGAACCTTGCTCCTGGCAAACATTAATTTCTAAAATCATATTAGTTTTCCATTCTTCGTCATAAAAAAGATTTTCCTATCCACTGCTTGTGCATGCGCATACCAGGTCATGCATATCCGAAACACGAATGACGAATTGGTCGGCGAATTCGACGGCTGTTCCAACGACGGCATTCTCCCGAATGCTCGCGTTGAATTTTGTGATCTCCTGTCCTGGGTCCTCACCAACAGAGCTCAAGATTTGGAATACCGGCGAATAATTGTTGACATCGTTGACAAAAATCCGAAGCGGCGGCAGATTCGTGGACAGCCAAGGCGTGTTCACTTCGGTCGCCTTTTTCATCGCAATATTTGCCCACATAAGTTATTTAGTAGACTGCCATTTTTGTTGATTAAAATGCCCATGGCATATCATTCAGCACATGCCATATTCGTTCAGATGATTACTTACCGTGATTCTTATCAAGAAGAAATTACCAACGAGAGACGAAAGTTGATCCACAGTGTTGAGCAAAACTTTTCCCTGTCCGGTCTCTGGAATCTTCTCAATCCGAGTTTGCGCCGGCGTCGACGAGCAGGAAGTGGCATCAATGGTTGCTAATTCGCATACTGTGTAGGCTATTTCAGACGGCAATCCGGGGTTGTCGTCATCAATTGCTTTGACGATCACGATTGTGGTGTTCTGTTGAGGAACAAACTTAGGCGTAACGAGGGAGTTTATTCGGGCAAGGTCCCTCGAATTTAAGCCGGCTGAAAGCGCGGAAAAGGTGGTGATCTGTTTTGTGTACGATTGAGAAATTTGTATAGTGAGTGATCTCTCGTTGTCTGATCTTTGGAGTTGTGAATCTTTTGCCGTCTTTAGCAAAAGATCTCTTCGTATTTCTGTGATAAAATTTTGTTTACAACCAGACTTTACTATCCCTAAAAGGGCTTTGTCTGCTTTTGAATAAATACGAAAAATACACGCATATGATTGTTCGGCAGTCGATCGCCTCATTTTAGTCATTTTTTAGAAAGGACACCTACCACTGGGTCGTTTTCGTTCACTTCAGTGAGCCCTGGACGCTCTGTGAACACCGGTGGCCGCGGTGGCAGCACTGCAATTGTGCGCTGCTCAGCATCAATCAGGGTGTGTTGCTGGTCGGGATTGTTCAGACTGATCCCATCCTGTTTTGTAACGTATCAATATTGTGCGGGTTGTTGAGGTCAATAATGGTTTCTGGCACATGCGTCGTTAATATTTGCAACAATGATTTGCAATTCAGGGGCTAAAATAGTGTGACTTATTACACACTCTGTATAATATTAAACACTTTTTGTGGACATTGAATTCTCATAAGTGCGATTCTTTTTAAAAGTATCAATCCGAGTTTTCCGATCACACCCGATATTAAGGGACAACTTTGGCTGGAGTTAATTTGACTAACTTATGACGTAGTGCATTCATATTGTATCATGAACAAAATTGACCAAGGAATGTATGGGCTTGTACGACACTGGGGCACACATGGCATGATATGATTGCTTCTCCTACTAAGCTTTTTGTGCGTCCTGAGTATCTTGGGCTTTACTTACTGTAACTCATTCATATGGCCGTACATTTATCGTCGTTCAAATCCCAAAAGTTGCCTGCGGCGGTTTCTTCCCATAATACTGAGCTTTTCAAAACTATTTGAAATAAATAAAGCAAAAACAAATACGTATTAACCCTTTAATTTTGTTTTATTAAGCAGAGTTCAAAGCATGAAATAGTGTTTTAATTTCCTTAGGCGTTCTTTTATCTCAAATATTCACTTGCCTGTAAATGAATCGCTTAATATTTTGTGTGATATATACTGTATGTATGCGTTGATCTTAAAAAAACCCGCCTGCGGTCCATGTGTATTTTGGCTGAGTGTTCCCAATCCCACCTACTCCAGAAAGATTCGAATTATTTCGGAGAAAATTAATGGTCTATTGACCAGAACGAATGTTATTTTTCGAAAGTTGTAGAATAATGATGCAATATATAACGGCAAAATCTTACTGAAAAAATAGTGTGTAGCATTAGATTTTGCCGATGTTAGCCCCTGGTTTGCGTGGTCTGCATGTGCGCGTATAATTTTTTTTACATACCACCAATTTGAGCCGAATGCTAAGGCTGGCAGCTGTAGAATTAACCAAAGTTTGTCCCAGAACGATATTGTAATAAGCTTCGCCCGATCTGGTAAAAGTGCAGCTGGAAGAATTGGTACATGACGGTCCACCCGACGATCGCAGGGAAAACGGACACGATGTCGCTGGCGTGCAAGAATCCTGTAGTAAATTAACTTAATTGCATAAATCCGAAAACTTCCCATTCAGGTCGGAACTCATTACAAATCTGCGAAAACGTATTTCCTTTCTCGCTGCTAAATTCTGCTCACAATGCATACCATACTCACAATTGAGATTGTGCGGGGGAGATTATCCTGGTCGTTGGTGGTGACTTGGAAAACCAACGTATCCAGTGGCGCGTTCTAAAACATTTACAGAACGCTCAAAGATTTGTTTGCAGTTGTAGTTTCTAACAGGATTGCCTGAGTCATTTGGTAAGTTTCCATCATATCGTTTTGGAAACAACAGCTTGACGTTGACAGACCTTCGACAATTCAACGTTTAGGAACGGTATGAAATTGAACAGTAAGCCGACTAAATTGAAAGATTTAAGTTTTTGCTTGGAGTACAACCGAAATGTATGGATTCCCTTGCCTACCTCTTGGCCCCAAGCGGAACGTCATCTAACCGTTTCTCAAATCTTATCTGTCCACCCGATCCTCCTTCGAAACCCGTCCCAAATCATCCCAACGATTCACAAACATTCCCGGACCTCACCAACCTTCTCAACTCTTCCAACGGCTTTACAAATTTCCCCAGAGCTGTCTAACCGCTACCCATCTGCTCGCTTCATAGACCTCTTCTGACTTGGCGACGTCAATCCAATCGGCTCTCAAACCTTACCCAACCGTCCCAAAAGGTACCAGAACCCTCTCATCACTTTCCAATATTCTCGCAGCTTCTTAACAGTTTCGAAATCTCGTATGAGCCCATAAAAGCCTGGTCTATACTTTTACAATTGGCTGGATTGTAACGCGACCGCACGTCATCGTGACATGTGACGCGCAGGTGGTATTGCATTAACCAAGTGCTCTCCGGTCGGTTTACAAACGTTGCGTATACAGAAAAATAGGATTGATCCTATTCTCTTGTATAGAGGCAATTTGCAAAGCGCCCGGACGAGATACAAGTTGGCTAACCGCACGCGTGACGTCACGAAAGTTTAACAATACAAGGCTCCTGTAAAAGTATAAGTTAGCCTTAACCGGCATGTTCCATCATATAGCGACCAGGTGGCATATGGCATCCGATAGGAATATACATCCCCTGGTGATACGAAAGCTTTACGTTGCTAGGGTTGACTGAGACTGTACAGAAAAAAATGTACTCAGCGCATATGGCTTCTTGATATACCTGGGGAATTGAGGACAGCATCGGAACAACTGTCATAGACGGGGTTCTGTTGATGTAGACGTTCCTACTCAAATTCGAGCCGAGCTACAGGGTGGCAAAACCAAGTCATTCGGGTCAATGAATTCATGCTCCTGGAAGTACTACTCGTTCATGACAGATTTACCTCAGTCATGTTGCTGCTCACTAACTGAAATTCGGCAATGCAGTAGGGCAGACCCGGGGCGGCACCTGTTGAGATCTTAGTCAGGTTGTCCTACGATGGACATGTGGGCAAAGTCAGTACAAGGAAGAAACAGTCGCAGCAGAATATCATTCAGTTTGTGGGTTAGTCATGGCCCTTGGGTGATGCATATATGCAGACCTTGCAGGCATCCCAAGTTTCATTGCCCCGCGGGAAGATTTTGGCACTGCGGTTGAACGTTGACGTCCCTTCTAAAGTTATACTGCCGAGGCAGGGCAAGCAACTGCCTCGTATTACAACGGAGGTGCCGTCAAATGTTTGTGAGCCATTGCCGGTCCTGGTTATCGTCAGAGCACCGATTCCCGTTCCTGGATCGGGTCAAGATCATTTAGTTGAAGGAAAACAGTGCCATTAGTTCCATTTTGTGAATACTGTTACAATTAAAATGCAAGAAAAACAGCAAAGAACTGTGTCGAACCATGTGACACAGTACAGTATTTTGTCCCTGACTGTTGTTCGTATAATTTCCGGGACTCATCAGTCACCTGTGCTGAATAATTTCTTTACCTGTGGTTGCTCCCTGCTTGAAAGTCCAGGGGTCGGTATCTTGCGTTGTGATCGCGAATGCCTGAGAGAATGCTCCTAACCGGCAACAAAAATTATTGATGGCACGTTGTGACGAGTTCTGGGATGGGCTTCGATTACTCAGTATACTGAAATACGGCAAGTCTATACCATGAATGCTTGTTTAACCTACCAGGGATGAAAAGTATGACCGCCAAAACCACAACACTTTCCACATAATACCGAGCCATGTTGTTGTGGAAAACCATCCAGCCTCAGCGTGGATTAAAATGGCATGCGAAATTCGGGCATAGGTTTCAACGCACCACCATGAGACACGGGATGTGTTATTCAAAAGTAAATTTAAATAGTGCTTCAGAGGTTTGTATAGGAAGCTTGTTAGCACGGCGTGGTGGCAATATCTGTTATCACCCATCCTTATCGGAACAATTTGTGAATTATCTAATCCGAGGCTGCTAATTGTAGTTCGCTATTCTTCATTGCCTCTACATATCTTCCTTGGACTGAACTGTACAGGCACAAATTGTGTGGTCCAGCTCACAATGAAGCGTAGATTACGGCAAACGTATAACTGCTTTTTAACAACTGGGAAATTATTGTACCTGGGTAGTTTCCAAATAAACGTAAAATTTCATTCAAATGTAAAACAGGATTAGTCGCAACTCCCAACCTCTACCGGGTTTCTACCGGGTTCGGGAATGCTTTTGAGACAAACTTAGACCGTCGTTTCTCGGTCACTACTGATCCCACTGCCTTTTTGTTTAAAACGCCTGTTCATGTGAGCATCCACTACAGGCCAAAAAATGACATTTAATCTACACTCCGAAAAATGCCAGACAAAAACCAATAGCAGAACCGATCTTAATAATGGCCCAGGTCACACCCTCATTTGCTTCAAAAAAAATTCGTTCCGGAAAACCAAAATCTATTTTGGATAGCCCGCCACAATAACGCAGCGAAAAAATTTTCATGGGACGTGTGCCTTTACAAGAGATACAGTGCCCATAACCTGCAAGAAATACGGCAAGATTATAATTAAAATTGCTTTTTGAAAAGTGCCCTTCGCTTCGCGGTGCATAGCTTCTCCTTGTGCTACATGCTCTAGACCAGTTGGCTATCAGTTTGTTTCTAAGGTGTTGGACTGTCACACAAATTAAATTAGGTTGAAACTTAAACGTGCAAAAAGACAAACTGAATCGGAAAGAATGGGAATTGAGATATCGCGATTTATGCAAATTTGAGGAGTCAAGATAGGAGCCTTCGTAAAAAACCAACGACGTTATCGAGTTGAGTTTGTGGCTCAAAGTAGCCTAATATCAGGCCTAAACAATCGCTGTTTTACATTTTTTTCATAAGAGGGCGTATGGCGCGCAAGAGTGGTTTGTTGGAGTTTCACGCGAATAAATAATAATATTCCGTACTGCGCTGGGCCACGGACAATTTCCACCGGAGTTCACCGGAGTCCACAAAATATTGTATTACACAGCGAGGACGCGACAAGTTTAAGAACCTACCTGTGAGAACACATTTTGTAGCCCATAGATGTAGAAAGAAACTGGAATTTACATTTTTTCTTTAATATGTACTCTGCGCGCGTGGGCGCAGCAAAATTTGTCTCAAAAGCATTCCCGAACCCGGTACTGTACTCGTATGTACCCCAAGCAATCCTAGAACCTAAGTTTATCTGCCTTGCTGATGAAAGGAAGGGTGCATATGATTGAGATTAGCTATGGAATCCACGTGTAAAATTGCGAATTCAGTTTATTTATGACATAAAAAGTAAGGTGGCCGTTTTCCTGCACCAAATTCGTTCGCCATGCCATTAACGTTGTATGTGGAAATGCAGTGAAGTTTCAAGCCAAAAGCGCAACTATTAATTTGCTACCAGTATCAAGTTGCAAAACGCTTCCAAAAATAGTATAAACGGATGCGCAACTGATCACCGATCCGCGGTCCTTGCACCCCCAGCTGGTTGAGCACATACCGCTCATAATATAATATGGTGAATAATACCGTTATATTATATGGTGAATTCTGTAGAGCGATTGCAATGTCCGTCCTCGACATGGGTTTAGACAGAATATCTCCAGCCAGCAAGAGGAAGGTCAAAATAAGCGTGGCCGTCTAAAGCGAAAAGGCGGAAAGACATCCATTCACTGATACACTTGGTATGTAGCGCATCATCATAGCGTGAGCTTCATGTTATATGACGCGCATGGTGTAGATAGTAGCACGAATATTTACCCCCGTAATAATGCCGCGAGAAAAACTTATAATGCCCAGTCCAGTCAAGAGGCAGGCATAGTTTCGAGATGCATCTTCGAAGCCTTCAAGGCCATCAAGTAGAACAGTCCGATTCTTGATGAAGGCAACAAATTCATAAATATTTTACGCGCCATAACACAAGGACCTTATTAAAATCCAAGTAGTTTCTCTGATATATGAATTAAACATAGCTTAGGCATCCCCCTCCCTCTGCCAAGCCACTCACAAAATCATCTGGTTCTGCAGCTGAATTGTTCTCACGGAGGTGGTTGCTCAGGGCGTGTATCGCCTCTGCTAAGCAGCAGCCCTGCGACAAAAAGAACAAATGCTAGATGAGATTGGACAACTTTCCCAGCACGTTGTTTCCCAGCACTATTAACCGTACCTGGTCAGGTGCTCGTTTAAGGTCCTTACAACTCGAAAACAGGACCCTTCATGGTAAGCCAAGGGATTCGTAAATGAGTAGATTAAGAAAATTTTATAATTCAATTCAAAATTAGGCCTATCATTGCTCCTAATGATTTTGAACCTTGTGGGATTGTGAGGGGTCTGATTTCCAAATGCCCCTTTGTTATTTGAAAGCATTTTCCAAAGCTTCAGTTTCTCCGTCAAATTTGGACCATTCTAAAAGTACTTAACCTCCAATTTGCAATTATTGGACACTAAAAATCACAAATTTATGGACATAGTCAAGTTTTTAAAAATGTCTTGAAATCCCATTTGGAAATGGGATCCCTCACACCCCCCTCCCCCCACGAGTTTCAAAAATGGTCAGGTATAACCGAATTTTGGGTTCAATTTTGAAAAAACGCATTTTGACCCTTTGCCCATCACCTTACCCTATCATGAAGAGCCATGGTTCCGACTTGTAAAGACTATAAAAGTGCCCCTGTACCTGGTTGTGCAATCGCACAAACGGAACCGGCAGCAACATTGCATATGCACAGAACAACGCAAAACCCCCGATTGAAACAGTATAGAACGTGAGGGTGTGCTCGGTTTCACTGATGAACCAAGCGGCGAACCATTACGTCTACCAAGTAAGCGACGAGGAAAATCTGACCGAAAAACTGATTTAACGCTCGCAGTACCAAGAGGACCTGAGAATGCAGATACTCCCATGTGGCAATCTTCTCATTCAAGTTATCTAGGCTCGGTGGATGATGGGCAAGTTCCGCCCATCGTTGGCACTCCCTCAAAATCTCTGTCTCCATGATAACGAGGACGGTACGCGCACGACCAGCAAGGTCCATCGCACAGACGTACACCTGCTGGGAAAGGATGAAGGGTACCGTGGAACAGCAAAAGTATAGGATGACGTTGGGCCAGGAGTAAGGTTCGCAGATCATTGGTATCACCGAGATCACAGCAAGCTGGTAGGGAGAGGACGATGCGTCTCCCGGATTCCAGAAAAGGTACCATTCCACTATTTTCCAGATATCATGCCCAAGAGTAGTGGCGAACAGCAAAAATCCGGACAGGAACGTGGCCTTACAGGACGATTAAACAGGTGCCGTGGTGGTGTATACCAGGTGCAAAAGTGCCTGGTTCTGCATGAACAAGTCATGCCACGAGTGACGTTTGTGGAAAAAGAGTACGAGGACAAGCAGCCCGCGGAGGTTAATTACCCCATAATGAAGGTGAACCAAGGCTAGAAGCAGTAGGTTGGTATGATTGTCGGTGGGAGTGGTGACGAAAATTTGGTAGCACGACAAGGCACCCTGATTGTAGGTAAGATAAAATGCACCGATAAGGAGGAGGATGGCTGGGCTAGCACGTATTATTCCAATGACTCTACCACTCTTGGCTCTTTGGTTAGTGGTGCAATTCGGCAGATTTGATGGGGGAGGTAAGAAACCAACAGATTTCAGTAGTTTAGTCTGACAAAGGCTGGACTCGGAGCCGCTCATGACCATGACTGCTCGACCAACGAGTAATGGAAACTCTGTGACGGCTGTAGTTGTTGGACGAAGGACTCAATTCGTCGCTGGAACTGTTGTGTGATGTTCAAGGGTTTCATCGTAACACGGGATTCATGAGTTCATGACAGATAACGCGGCAGTGTTGTGCTACCCCTTCTTGTATATCCCCGTACGTTTGGGAATTCAACGTGCGGGATAAGAAACCAAATCTCGTACCCCCATAGACGCACAAAGTTATCGGGGCACGCTTCCCCCGGAAGTTTAGAGCATGCCCTTGCAGGGTAAACCGCTTTGTCAGGTTTGTTGAATTGGGACAGCTTGTGACCTTTTCTTGTTCAGTATACCGTACATATTCCCCTGCTTCCACAAGTATTACAATCCTTCGCGCCTGTGCTTAATGTCGGGAAAAGCGTAATGCAATTGCTGGCGTGAACAAAATCACAACGTAACAAGCAGCTCCGGGGAGAGACCTTCCTAGCTTAAGGGCTCCTCATGATTCAATTATTGCTCAGTTCACTCTAATCCGCTGCTGCATGCTAAAAGTTATATGTATAAGTTTGTATTCATTTTTGTATCTATAAGTTTCAGTAAGTTTGTATCTCTACGGTCAGTGGGCATGTGATCAGAGGATTACCGGATTTTTGCGGCCGGGTGGGCCTCAATTTTTATTTTCGGTAGATTTTGTTTATAAATAAAAGAGTAACGCTCCCCACCTGATACTTCGAGCTTTAAGCTATAGTAAAAATTCTGACCAAGACTACGGGAGTGCTGAAATAAGGGCGAAGCCGATAGGGTGTCAGCTGTTCTCAAGAAGACTCAACCGTTTCCGTATACAGCGCTTCGGTTTCGTCCCGCTCAAATGGGAAACTGACTGGGAAGTCGATGACAGAGCAGATGTCTCATAAAGCCTAGGGATCAACCCGCCTAGAAGCCAAGTGCTATGTTAGCAGATCACATGGTAGTATGTCATGATTTAACAAGAACCACAGGGGAAGATCAGCTTCCTTCGCATGACATCTGACGAGCATATGACATGATTATTTTCGACCCTTGTTTTGTTACAAATGGGGTGGTGTCTTCGAGGCTGAGATTATTACTATCAACTTACCAGGAGCAACAAATTTGCATGTATAGTCGTAATAATAAAAACTATATCAGAAAAGAGATCTACATTTAATGAAAGAAAGCTACGGCAATGCTCGGTTCGAGAACAAAAACTGATAATTCGTGCTTAGCGTCCGACCTGTTTAGCCTTAGCACTGGTGTTGGGATGCTTCTGTCACTTTATTCTTCGAGCAATTCGCTTGGTCTACCGATTAATGCAGCCGGGGCAATCAGGCATCCTCATTGTTATGACGAAGTTTCCGAGTGTCATAATAAACCTCCGTTGTTTCTTTTTCCTACTCGTTTGTTTCGCAAATCGAAAACACTGGTTGACAATTTACAAGGCCGTGGCAAAGTGTCTGCGTCGTCTCTACACGAACTCCTCGTCCCGGTCAACGAAACATCGTTGACTAGCGAGAGTAGCAGTCATCGCCTTGTTTGGCCTCTAGTTCACGTGGGATGTCTGCAGTTGGGCAATTTTCTTCGAGAAAACTTTAAACGTCACGCTGATCACCACCAACTACGCAGTGTATGGAATCAACCATTATCCCCGCTGGCTAACAAGCTCTACACCTGGCAGTGGATTCTCCTACAAGGGGTTCTCCAGTTTCTGCCGTTCTTACTGTGTCAGCATATTTACGTATATGGCATTCTTACTACACTACTCTTGCACAGATCACTCCGTGCCCTCACATGTGAAGTGCAAAGTGAGATTGACCTTTTGGATTGCACAGCTCGAGTTGAAGGAACCGGAATTCTCATTACCGTCGTCAAATACATAAGCAGACAACATGTACCCAAGAGCCAGGTACTATACATGAACATACCATACATGGTATTTCCATTGATGATCAAGGGTGACCCTATTCGACACGTTACTCTGCTGTTTCAGCTGCGGATTCTACTCCGACGACTGAGGCAATTTGAATTGGCGTGTCGTCATCGTACCTGTAAACTGTCCGTGATGAATTTCTTCAGGGGAAACTTGGTTGGGGTGAGCAAACTGCACGATTACTAAGCTCAGACAGCGAGTGCGACTGGAGGCTTCAGGACAAGGGACACTTTATTGAAGCCGGCTATACTGAAAAATTTGGGATAATTGCACAAATTTATATTATAAATAATGCTGACAAAGGTCATAAAGAAATTTTCAAATAGTAATGGACAGAGTGAAAAATTTAAACAGATTGCTCCGTTCACTAGTCCCCACTGCTGTGACCTTAATAGTAAATCTCAAGATTTCGTATAAGTTGTACATATTCCAAGTACGTCCAAAGCATTTCCAGTATAATCGCTGCAGAAACGAAATCGGAAATTTTTTAACCGCAGGCAACTCTGTACAGTACTGTTTAGCATGCTTTCCAAGAGCTTTACACAGCTGTGGAATACATTTGCAGGTATGGACAATGATTTTGTCCTTTCTGGTCATCGCAAAAAATCTGCTGGAAGAGGGCCGTCACTAACACTCATTCCTTCAATAGAACTCTCTTGAAATATTTCTTGAGATGATACAAGATTTAGAGTGGATTTATCGATGCAAATGAAACCCAATGAATCGAGCTTGTGGACCTGGTGTGAATCCTACAATGCGATGACTCTATGATACGCTGGTTTAAATGGGTTGTTTTTGTTTTTGGCTCGATCATTTGAGAGATTCCAGTACAAGATTGACGACTTTTGGCTTGATGTTTTGTAGATCATTGCAAAGTTAATTCTCATATTGCTCATATTGATCGTATATACTGTACTGCAAGTTTCCTATTGTAGTTCTTGTTCTCATCTTGTGTGCGAATGATGTTTCTGAGCCGACTGAAGAATGCTTGCTTACATTGTAGTCGGTCATGTCTGGCTGATAAGGATGTATCCTTATAGTGAAAGGCGTTTGAATGGGGATGATTCTTGAAGCTCAGTTCGCGACTCAACTTACCTTTCAATCTACTTCTCATCGTCTTACGATCCTTGCTTTCTCTCAATTTTGTTATGCAAGCAATAACTTGGAAAAGCAGGAAATCTGCACTCGTATATTCGCGTGTATCGTAAGGCCAACATGACCTGCGGGTTCTCGAAGAGAGAATAGGTTGTTTCAAAACGCATAATACTCCGCGAAAATGCAATTATTCGACCGCCGTCAATTGCAGGTCGAATTTGAACTATTGATACTGTAATTAAGTCGGCAAAACACAAACCAGGAAAATTGTGCAAATTATATGTAGCGTTCCGGCCGGGTCCCTGTTTTCGCATGTACCCGAAACGCGTCGCGTAGTACCAAACGCCCAGTCGCGAGGTTACATAGTATATGAAGAATTCTGGAAAGGTAGCGAAATCGCTGGTACAGGCATGGGCTTGGCCAAATGTCGCCAACTAACAGGAGGAAAGTCAAAATAATTGTGGCCGTCTGTAGAGAAAGGACAGGCAAAACAAGCCTATAGTATTCAGATCCTACTTCACAAAAACATATTCCGCACGCTGAATTGCTGCGGGTGCTGTCAACTTTTCCGCTTCATTTATAGAACATCGGATACTCACTCCTGTGATGATGGCGCGAGTAAAGCTCACGATGTCCAGTCCAGTCAGGAGACAGGCATAGTTCCGAGAGGCATCTTGGAAGCCGTCAAGGGCGTTAAGTAAGTCGAATCGGCGGGCCTTAACAAGACAATGCATGCCAGTGACTAATGATCCGTTAGTGCAACCAGTGAGAGATGACAAAAATTAAAAGATACCAAAGAGTTGAACTAAATCGAGACGATATTCTGAAGGGAGAACCCAAAATGTCTTAACTATATTTTTTAATTAGTTCAACACAAAAGATAACAAAATAAAATTTATTTCATCGGTGAAGCTGTAAAACTTTTTTGAAATATCGAACTAGGTAAATGACTGGAAGATTCCATTTCCCATATTTTCGCTATGAAAACTTGGGTTTTCGAAAGATTGATTTCACGTTTTTTGAACCAATTCCTTTTCAAATTTGATTTAAAATTTATTGAATCTCGACTCAGTCTGGTTCGAGACTCGACTTATCGCTTTCATTTCTATCTTCAGTCTAATTTTTATCATCTTGCTATTACGGCTTCTCTCGATTTGTTGTGCAAGTAATAATTCTGAAAAGCAGTACTCGTAAATCTCGCGCATCATAAAGTCAACAGGACTTCCGAGTTCTCGGGGGGAGAACAGGTCGTCTCACATGTATCTTTAATGTCATTCGGAAGTTTCCGGCCTGAATTGAAACTGACTAATAGCATCACCCTCTGGCATCCAAAAGAAAATTCCGCTGATCGATTCCTCATTGAATTTGAACCAAGATGATGTCAAAAATTAGAATGTAAAGCCTTTTCCGAAAGTCGCAGTTCTTAGCCAAAATTAGGATAAATGGAATCTTTAGTGATTACCCGACTTTGAAATTCTGCCAAAAAAATTAGAGGCTGGCCGATGAAATCAATTTAGATTTTTGTTTGTAATCATAACAAAAAACACTAATCTTTAACATGGTCGTGAAGGCCAACTAATTAGTTTTCTCATATACAGTTGTTCCGAATTCTTTTCTTTTAGTGTAATACATCTGACACAATTCTCTTAAGGGGTCGGAATGGTAGGTGACATGCCAATCTCCCTGAAATTTTGTTTACAAATGGAGGACTAAATAAGTAGATTTTAGAATATTTCGTCTGCTAAGGAGCTCTGATCTCGGCAGGAAAATCGGGAATTTCCGGTAATGTCTTTCCTATTGTCTATTCATTTTAACGATTGATTGTTTGATCCACGGCCTGCAAAAGTCATTCATTTTCTGTGGTACGTACAACACCACTGCTGAGCTTGAACAACGTCGGCGTTCACCAGAATAAATACTATAATGTTTCTAGATATTTTTAAAAATGAAGTTAATTAGCATTAACGATGATACTTTTTGACACCAGGGGGCGGAGCTAAGGGCTGTTTCTCAACCCAGTTTATTCTCACCGAGCTACGTCAACCCCAATAGCTCCGCCCACTCACACATAAAATTATTAATTAATTGCCAATTAATTCCAAATAAATTTTTAGATAGGTAGAGTCAGACAATTTTTATTTTAAAGTTTTTCAAGAACCATTCTTTTTGCAGTGAAAATATATATTACACGTACATTTAAACATTTAAAATTCCGCCAAAATTAAAAGGCTAAAGTTACCGAAGTAAATTTCTTTTTTACAAATTACTAGAAATATTTTAGTATTTATACTGATGACCGATGTGCCGAGACCAGAACACCTTAGCAGATGAAATATTTTTCTAAAATCTACTTGTTTAGTCCACTATCTGCAAAAAAATTCACGGAGATCGGCGTGTCACCTACCGTTCCGACCCCTTGTCAGTAACATTTGTAGTAACGGTATCAGTATAGTTTAGGCAGCCATTTATCACTAATCAACTCACCAGAATACCCGGTCCTGCAACTGGACTATTTTCACTAAAGCGGTTGGTCAAGGCATGTATCGTATCCGCTAGGCTGTATCCCTTCGGTGAAAATAAGGTTAGACAAGAGGACTCAGAGCCGGCGAGCATGAAAGCTGCTTTTGAGGTACCTGATTGTGCACAAGCACGAACGGAAGCGGCAGGAACATGGCATATGCACTAAACAGTGCGAAACCCCCGATGGAGACACAATAGAACATGAGAGAACGATCGGTTTCAACAATGAACGAACCCGCGTAGCTGACAGCCACCATAACACCCAGAAAATACGTGAACAAAAAGATTTCGCCAAAAAACCGATTCATCGCTTCAACAACCAGAAGGGCCTGGGAATGAAGGTACTCCCACTTAGCAACCTTTCTAGCCAAGTCGTTTAAGCTAGATCGGTGAACTGGATCCATCCATTGTCGGCACACCCTCAGCATGTCCTGCTCCATGGCTGTGAGGACACATCCGACAATGCTGGCAAGGACCATCGCACAGCCGTACACCTGCTGGGAAAGGATAAAGGGTACAAAGGAAAAGCAGATGTATAGGGTGATATATGGCCACTCGTATGTGTCGTTGGGCACCGGTACCACCGAAACCGCAGAGAACACTGGAAGGTTGTCTGAGGGGTCGCCCGGGCTCCAGAAATAGTACCATTCCGCCAGCTCCCAAGTCACGTGTCCAAGAGCAGTGACGGTCAGCAGGAAGCCGGACAGAAGCGTGGTTTTACGGGAAAATTGACCGGCAGCGGTGGCGGTGCGTGCCAGGTGCAGCAGTTCCTGAGTCTGCTGGGACAGCTCACACCACGAGTGGCGTTTGTAGAAGAACACTGCGAGAACAACCAGTCTACGGAGATTGATAACCCCATAAGGAAGGTCCACCATGGCTGAGAGCAATGGGTTTGTATGAGGGTTGGTCGGTGTAAATATGAAAATTTCGTGATACGACATGGCGCCTTGAATGTAGGTGAAGTAGAACGTGCCGATGAGAAGTAGGATGGCTGGACTAGCACGGGCCAGTGTATTCACTTTTGACCAGTTAACTGTTTGAGGGGCAACTTTCAGTTGATGTGATGGTAGAGGTAGGAAGCCAACAAATTGCAGAACGAGGGTCTGACGAATGCTGGAATTGCAACCGTTCATGGCCATGATTGTCCGGTCAACCGGTGACTAAGGTATCTGAGGTATGCGAACCGATCACTAATGTCTGCGTGTAGTACATGCAGTTTATACATTCAGGTGTTTCAAGGACTTATGCGAACAGAGATGAATAGCGTTCTAAGAGATCGGTGTGTTAGAGCTGAAACCTGCATATTATGCAATAGTGTCATTTTAACGGCTTTCATCCATTCGGCATCGTTTATCGTAGTTTATTTCCCCTGTCAATGAGCGTACGTTTGTGAGCTCATGTTACGGAGGAGAACCAAATTTCATATCTCTAGGCACAATTTAATAAGTAAATTGTGCCTAAACTAAATTGTGCCTAAATTATTATAGTAAAGTTTTTCGAAAGCATAGCTTAGCAAAATTAAAGCCTAAGTCGTCGGGTTCATCAGACGTCATCTTTGTTGAACTAGGACAGGCTTTCAGCTTTTTTAGTGTGTACATGAACTTGCTGGCGTGCTTCATGTTTAGTGCTTGTTTGGTATGGGCAAAAACGTTGGGCACGGACGATTTGAGCCGTTGAGCTATGTAGTCAATATTCACCTTGCTTCGTGTAGTTTGCAAGGGATTGACCTTCGTAACTTGTCGTCCCGAGTTACGTTAGTTATTGCCCCCATCCCTTGGTGTGGTGTGAGCGTTGAACGTACACACGTCTGAATTAACATTAAAATAAAAATAGGCCCTGATGTAGTCTGGATGGCCGACTGGATAAGGCGTGAGATGAGATATGCAAATACATCGCTGTTTTCGCGTGTTGTGACCCATTCCAGGTCTCAAACTTGTTTTCTCATTTTCTTACAAAAAATCAAGCAATGTAGTTTCAATCGTACGAGCTGGATCAGCAAAATGCGAAATTAAAATTCTCTTCCCGGTCTTTTCCCCGAAAATTCCAACCTCAAATTTCACTTGAAAATTCCTACTTGATCAAGCAAATTTATTCTTTGTTAAAAAACCGCAAAAATCTGTTGCGTCGGAGTCTCCTGTTGATCTTCCCAAAGGGCCAAATCCAACAGGCCCCGATCAATCGCGGATGAACAAAACAAAGGAAAAAACATCCAGAAATATATTTTTAATTGTACATAAGAACAGTAATGGGAGAACTGAAAAACAAGGATTTGCGAAAAGGATGCGGACTTGCAAGCATTGATTGTATACAGAAGTCCACCCGTGAAACGTTTTCAAATCGTTCGCCGAGCGATTTGAAAAACATCGTGTACGCGATCTCATTCGAGATCTCACGCGCGATCACATGACACTGTATATAGTCGGCGAGAATCTCAAATTTGGACGAGTTGCTTATAGTTGTCAGATTGTACGCTGGATGAGAGGTTTTTCTCTCCGAGGGCGAGGAGGGCGCGACCACGATCTTTCTATTGCGGAGGGCATGGTCACCCAATGTTATGATATGTGTACGCGGAAAAACATTTAGTGGCAGCGCTGCAGGCATATTGTTGACTATACTTACAATAGATGTGTTGTCCAAGTCGTGGACATCGATCCAGCTTGAAGTCAAAGCTTTAAGCTTAAGCTTCAAAACATGGGGAGTTGCTAAAATATTTTAACCAAAGAAACCAAATTGAGATCATATTCAAAGTGATCTGGAGGATAGGGTCATCAGCAGAGCAGACATCAGCCTACAATTGAAGAGAACCTTTTTCAGTTTGCAACTGTCTAAGGGTTTGACGAGAGATTCTTGTGTAAGACATTCTTTGCCAGGATCACAAACGATACAGCGGAAATGAGTGCCTATACACGGCCGACGGATATAAAAATATATGAAACTAACTTCGGTTATTGTGTCGAAAAGTATTATCTCATGATTAGTCTCACCTGAACCAAAAAGTTCCGTGTGTACACAACGAGTTTGAATCCGTGACAGTAGCAAATGTTGGTAAGACAGATGCGCTCGAAGCGGCCTAAACCGACCCATAAGCGTCGTTGCTCCTGATAAAGCAGAATACTGTAACATCCCTGACTTGCTGGAACATGTGCAGTCAAGTTTATAAGGCTATCACCAGAAGGTTTCAGGATAAGGAGGATTTGAGAATGCTTCCGCTTAGCCTAGCACTTTGATGGTTACACAAGGCCTATTCACAGCAGAGATCTCTAAGAATTGAAAGAATTGGCCATTCGCTTACGTAATTAAAATGCCATTTGTATTAGGAGGGGAGTGACTCGATCGTAATTAATTTAATGTTCACTGCGTATGCTCGTAATTGCCAAGAACATTTTTACGTAACGTTCTGAAAAACACAATGCAGAATACGACTTGTCAGTTGCGAACCCAAGATTTTACATGCTACCGAATATATATGGCATATGTATTAAACTGCATTTTACAGTACCTCGTCTTTGTCATTGTGGTGTCCAACGGCAGTGCTCAATTCACCAACAGGCTTAAACAGTTGCGAGCTCTAGAAACGTAAATGCGTTTATCACTTTTGTGACTCATCAAACCTTCAGTCTCAGTTCTCTGTACGATTATTCAGGAATATAGACTCTGGTAGGCGTTGTAAAGGATGGTTAAAAGGGCACCGAGACATCCCGTAGACTGATTGCGTAAAAGAAATTGGGATGGGTAAACTTTCTGGAACTGAGGTAGTTTGAGTATACATTGTTGCCCATGTGGTCCGCAGGAGGTCACAAAAGCGAAAGAACTTTTTAATCCCAGCAAGTGCTAAAGAGTGCAATAAGCGCACTCGCCTTAGCGCGTCAAACAATGACTTACAGTACAAGTTAGCACGTTTTTCCCTGTGTTGTATCTCTGTATCGGAGTGGACCCCGACAACAGTAACATTATGATACTACCGATACCGATATCATTACCGGTATTGTAACGGGTTGGCCAGTGCGTTCGGAGTGGCGCCCATAACTATTACGCTGGACAAAGAATTCATAATTTGAGCACTATTGCTCTTTTATTGAATTTAACTTGATTGCATTATAATTTTGTCAGTGTGATACGACGGGAGATTACAGTAAATTGAATGTGCACGACCTCCTGATTGGTTAATTCGGCTTAATTTCGAGCAAATCTATGCAGTAGCTTAATTTATCGATCTTCGGCCAATCAAGTACACAGTATCTTTGCCGCTTGAGTTTTTAATTTGCAAGCGTTAAAATATTGAATCAACAAACAGGTTTCCTTGATCAAGTAATCAACTGAACGAGTGCCAGTTGCAATAAATTATTTAGAGAAAAAAATCTTCTCCGAACAAGACGGAAACAGAAATCTAGATTTCAGCAGGAACCCAAAGATATTGCTTACGAGATGATGTTAATCAACTCGATCAATCGAAAACCATCGCATGATATAGGATAGCCTGCCAAAACGTTCTGCTATTCAAATATCAACTGCCAAAACACTCATAGGTTACAAAATTAAATAAAGGAAATGATGTCTAGTGTTCTCATACTTTGGGATGGCAGAAAAACCAGCAGTCCAGAAGTAATAATTCCCCGAAAAAAGTAAACAAGCAGATTGCATAGCAGTGACATGGTTCGAGTGGTACCCACAAGAATTGGCATAACTTTCGGTCCATTCGCTCCCAGTCCGCAGTTAATCTCAAAAAGCCAGGAAACAAATCTCTACTACTTTCATATTTTAGGTGTAGAATTTAATGGTCAGTTTTTTATCGATGAGGGTCAGAAGACACCACGATACGCCTACGTGCGTATCGTGTCCCGATAAACGATCGATTAATACGAGCAACGTTACGCCCCTTTTCGTGACGTCGCAAGGCCATATCGTATCGTAACCGTTATCGTGGTCCGTTCAGAAACCTCTTTAATGCCGAGGTATCGTTCCTCAGGATCCAATTCTTTTCCTGGCCATCTCGACTACAATTTCAAAATCATTGCAGCCTGAATTTTTTAGCTCGAAGCTTAGCTAAAATTTGTTCGTTTTCGATAGTTGCAAAAACATTTGTTGCAATTCAATATTTCGAAAAGTCTATGATAAAGTTTACGAGTTAGCGGCTCACTCGGAAACTTTATCACTGACTGATGGTTGACAAAAATTTCAATTTCCTTATCCTTTGATTAATCATTGAAATGATCAATTGCAAAACTTCAAATAGATCGGCTGAAAAGAGTGCTCAGAAAATACAATTCAACAGTTTTGGTCTCACCAGGCCTCGGGGGTTTCAAAGAGTTAAAAAATTACTATATGCAATTCCTACCGTATCGTGCACCCGAATGAACGTGATGGCCGATCCGGCAATGTAGACTCCGAAAAGCGCCATGGTGCCCACGGCGAAGACGTTATTAAGTACCGTGTGTGCCGTGCCGGTAACCATTCGGGATGCCATGCAAAGGATGGTCAGGTAATCGATCCCAAACCCCGCCAAAAAAGTCCACTGAAAATGACAATTCACTGAGTCTGTCAGACGTAACAACTGGAAATGACATGCCTCCCATTGCGCCAGGCTTTGTTTTGTGGCTAACAATCGGATTTGTCTACTGTTCGATGCAGCCAGTGTATTGGACCAGTGCGAATGCCAGTGCCAGTCTGCACACAATGTATGTTCAGCGATTTCCCGGGCTATACTCCGCTTCAACTGGTCAAGACGTAAGTAGACAACTCGAGCAAGCGACATAGCGCATAAATAGACCTGCTGCGAGAGAATAAATGGTAGCAGCCGAAACAAAGCAAGATGGATGATGTGCTGCCACGCGTGAACTTTTATCGGCAAGGGTCTCCAGACGTCGTCGGATAGTAACGTGCGGTTCGGATTAGATACGAAGATGTCGATCTGATTCATAGACTCCCATCCCACGGCCGCCGCTGCAGTGAGCGCGAACGCGAACCAAGAGATTCCCCTTGCTGTGGCGCACGCGTAATAACGATAGGGAAGCGGAGGCTGGAGCTGGCAAAATACTTGCGAGGCCTCCATTGACAGTGTGGTCCACCGGTGACGCTTAAGGAAAAATTCCAGCAGTACCACAAATGCACGCAGATTTATCAAAATGTAGGGTATTTGTTCCATGAACTCAATGAGTCCGAATTGTTTCGATTCCGTGGTCGAGTTGGCCGTTACTAGTACGAGGAGTATCTTGGAAATGCTCATTGCGGTGGGATACAGCGTGCTGATCAGAATCAGTACAGCAGTTGCTGCCCCCACGGTCGATCGCAGACATCCCAATGTGCTTCTCGCTGGAAGCTCAACCGTCGCTGCACTGTTAGGCGAAATAAATCCGCAGAGTGTGAGCACCTCGCTTTGTATGGAAAAGATGGCATTAAAACTCTGGCCGCCATTGGATGGCATCATTACATTTTGCGGATAAGGAACACCTGCCGTTGATTGGTATAGATATCCTTAAAGTATAGCTTAAGCTCCTCTGTCCACGAAAAAAATAGACGAAATGTTAAAAGATCCTGATATGCATTTCCACGTACAAAACGTAGCCTGCGAAGATGATCCAAGATCATAAACGTTTAATACGAGGAGTCTGGCCAATTTCTAGTTACCATCAGGGGCTCGTTTGGGGTCCTTACAGGTCAAAGCCAGGACTCCTCATGGGAGGGCCAGGGGTGGGTTAAGAGGCAAAATGCATTCTTTTTAAAATTAAGCAGAAACTTCGGTCTATAATCTCTGATCATTTTAAAACTTGGTAGGGTGTTGGATCCTGACTTCCAAAGGGCCGATTATATTTCAAAACATTTGAAAAATTTGCAGCTTTTCGTTCAAATCTGAGGTTTCTTGGGGTCCAATATAAGCTCTCGATTGATAAACACACATGAGAGGTTCAAAGCATTCAAGAACGGTCCTAATTTCATGAAAACACTGTTGCTTTTGAAAATGTTTTGGAATCCCAAGGACTCATGGAAGAGGCGGCAAAACAATTTTCGCCATCCCATCCGGGCCGACCTCAATCCGCCACTGACTGGGCACAAGAGACCAAATTTGAAAAAAGAGTTTGAAAAAAGAGTTTGAAAAAAGAAGCATTTAGCCCCTTTGCCGACCCCCTGGCCCTACCATGGGGGTCCTGATTCTGACTTGCAAGGCCCGTAAGCGAGCCCCTGACTGTGATCACACTGTATTGGCGCTGCTAGTTGCACGCTTTTGGAAACGTGGCGCTTAGGAATTGGCCAGACTCATCGTACTAGCAGTAAAGTTGCCGTAATCGTAGCTAGCGTAATTCCCATGCGTGCCTTAGCAAAATAAAGTTTACGTAGCTGTCGTAACGGTAAATAATCCTAATAGGGTTGCTGACTCGGAAAACAGATTTAGTTGCCGCCCTGGGATGTTCCCTTGGGGTAGGAGGGGGCATGCATCACCAAGGAGATCGCAAGGCCCATTCAGTAATAAACGCCGCTTTTTCAAACTACTCTCCCATGCTCGTACTGATGGATTTCTCAGGTTACGTAACGCAAATAAAGATCTAATACGTTACGTTATGCTGCTCTAGCAATATTTCTGACTTGGTCTTTCCTCTTTTTAGTTTGTTAGCCGAAACCTAATGGCAGTTTACGGATACTGCCCTGGTGCGTATACACGTGACGATTGAGTTTGAAGAACTTCAATACGTGTCCGCTAATAGCCTAGCGTGAGCAGTTCATATTTCTACAAGTCCAGCGGCAGCCTGCAGGTGGTAATCAGGGTCGCTCGGCCCATAAAATTGAGAAGTTGGAGAACTTTCGTGCCCGAATTGATACTCATCGTGATAAAAAAATGTCGTAGCATTCACCCAAGCGCATGAAGTAACGCTTGTACTCTGCAGGCCTTTGAGTAGACCCAAGGATGAGGACAAGTCAAGAAGTTTTGATGGAGTTTCTAGGAGTGATACCTGTTTCCCGGCGATTGCGGTTATCCGCTTGTGGGTATTTCCGCAGTTGTGTTGCTGTGGTCATACTATGCGGTGCGGCGTTTCAAGCCTGTGCCAATGTCACTAGGCTAATGCTAAGCTTCATATATCCCGCGACGCAGTCGTTCGGCTCTACCGGGTTGCTCTCTACCATGTCCAATGTTCCGTACACCGCAATGGCAATTCGATCGTTTTGCGTGCTTGCAACTCTGTTTTTTAAGCCGACTGAATGGAATAAACTATGTGGGCTGCTGGCAGAGCTCATCCGAGTGGCTGGTCCTGAAACCAACAAATACGCAAAAAAACTTCAAGCGACGGCCTTGTACGTCTTAGTGCTCTCATCTGTAAGTCACGTTTGCTGGTATGCATTTGCCTGGAGCTATAAAGGTTATGGGTACTTCGGAGAATGTCTGGACGATGCTCTCATGAAGGGGATGCGCGTTTGGCACTATTGTATATTCCAGTTCATATTCGAGATGTTGCCGTTCGTCTTGTCACTCCATGTCTTCACTTCTGCAGTTCTAATGGTGACGCTACTCTATGATATTATTCGAATGCTAGGTGTACAGATGGGCGAAGTAATCGATCGAATCAGCGCCGAAAGACTGCTAACCTCTGAACTACTTGCACGGTCAGAGTATGATCTCGGACGTTGGATGAAGGTTCATCTGCTTGTAATGTTGGTGAGGGATGCTATTAATGAGACGTTCGGAGGAGTCTTTCTCTGCACCTTTGTCGCTGACACGGCTTGCCTTCTCTGCAAGTCGACTAAACTACTCAGCCTCAACTCATCAAGCCCTCCCTTAATTTATGCCTACATTGCGGTTACTGTCTGCATTTTTGGAATATATAGCACGGTCTGGCCCTTGCCAATGGTCCTGGCACTGGAACGGGTACAGTAATACGAGTTTAAGTCATGTGAACTCCAGAACCGATTTCAACGTATCAATCTTGTCAGAGCGCGGAACTGTCGGACCGTGCCCAAACACTGAGTTACTTGTTCCATGGATTGACCGATCGGATGGAGGTTTTGGAACGGGTGATTATAGCAAATGAATATTTAACCATGAGCCATGCAGTATTTCATGAAGCAAAATTTTTCTCCTAAGATATCCGCACGAAAACTAGCCGAAAACTTCCACATATTTGAGCTGACATGCCGCAATAACGTGGCTCTTTTCAGCGGAAACGAATACTTTCACTACACACGAGGTTTGCTAGTTTCGGTAAGAAAGCTCCGTCGGTATTCTGTAAGCCAATCAAATCGTTTAGCGTCAACGCGAATTCTAGCGTTCTACATTAGACACTTTCATCCTGCGTTCCATAAAAGGCGAAGGGTGGTGAAAATAGAAATTATATTTTAATTAGAAACATTACCAATCTTGCCGGTTTTTGGCTATCTTCCTGGTGACCTTAACACGTAGGAATTACACATCGTGCCCCAAAACTGTAGAGGGTCAAGCCTGTCGCATGAAAATTCTTGTGGTGTGCCGGACTTAACTCAGCAGGGATGGGGAGCCCTCCTAATTAACCAGTTCTCTTTATCTACAGGTCTGGACTTTTGTTATATCGTTTCTACTGCTCGCCAACCAGCTCCTCCATGGCCACTACACTGCACCTCAATTATATTCGTCTAATGTCACGTCGTATGCGTTGAATTGTAGTTAGCGAAAGCTGCAGTGCAATTTTTATTGCATGCACCTTTTTTTCGTGAGCGCTGCCGTAAATGGAAATTTCAGGTCATTGCATTACAGGATAGTTAGCTTTAGTCTCGTATCACGTTAATGGTACTGTATTACAGCGGGGACCTGCAAGACGCGCAACCTCTACAAAGGTATTGTGAAGCAAATCTTTTCTCTTGACACTCTTTCCTCTCTTTTCAACATGGCTAGACGTTTTCCCCATAATGGTGACTGCCCATACCTCTCGAAATCTCTCGGTTTTTTGGCCCAGGTTGATGACCAAAGATGTCCTAAGAGGAATTGTGTGAAGGTAGCACTGTCGTTTTCTACAGTCAATCCCCAAGTTGTTCTCCGGTTCGTGCGTTTCACGACTTAAAAAATAACTCAAATTCTTCCGCTAAATGCACACTTCTGGTCAAGCAAGCCATGCCTACCGACCAATCACGAACTCCCAACACCGCAGTAATTACGGAACTCAAAAAGACTGTCAAAGATTAACAAATTTAAAAGAACAAGGGAATCCCGAGGGATTTGCTTTCCAAACGCCATGATCATTCAACAATCAATAAGTCAGAAAAATGAAATTTCGTCCAGAGGGCAGTGACACTTGTAGCAAACAGATGTTCAGTCACTTGAAATCAGTGTAACAACAATTCCCTCAAACTATCAAGTAACGGCTGCGTGTACTTTTAACAGGGAATTGTCCAAACGAAATACTGATCCTTATCTTTTGCATTTGTTGTTTGGCCAAGGTAGCCAAAACTTTAATTTCAGCTTGCTAGTGAGTCACCGATTGACTCTATCGGCCTGCCATAACTGGAACTGCATGCGCATACTTGTTTTTGTGCAACCGGAGGACAACTAGGGCCTGACTGTATTTAGTTCTTGCTTTTCTACATACGATTCTGAAAATACGGACCATCTGTTAAAATTAAAAACAGTTCAAGATTTCGTTTTGGAGAGTTGCAAAATTCCCTTGTCAGAATGGCCTCCTCATAATGTACTGCGTCAGGAGTCACAGGAGTCTCTACACATGACAAAACACTTATCCTGATGATAACCAGACACACATGGAACTGGCGATGGACTAACAAAGCTCTGCATGCATTGTGTACTTGGAGATCGAACTACATTATGCCAAAAATAATTCCCCAATGATCAAAGGAGTTTTCACACGACTTTATACAAGTTTACTCGAGAGAATAGGCATTAAACGCGGGATTCATTCATACGGTATTTAGCGAGAGTAGATGCGGGTGCGAGATCCCACTCTCATATTTTTAAAATGCTGGG
>LRSR01014615.1:0-18595 GCA_001579985.1 Hypsibius dujardini | reverse complement strand
AAAATCTACAGATTTCGACAATAAAAAATCCATTGATTCGTCTCATGTAAGAGGAAGAATAAAAAATATCAAGACGTCATAAAAATAAGGAATTCCCAAAGTTTAATAAAATTTCGGCGCTACTTACTTTACTTTTATTCCTTCTGGCCTGTAATTTGTAACTTTCTCTAAATACGAGTACAGTAGAATAAGTGTTTGTGAATAGGAAAACCTGTTCAAAATGGGAGTTAAATTCAGGAGACTTTTACATTGGATCCTCAGTTTGAACCGTTGGATTTCTAATTGAGCTGCGCGCCTGTCCGTTCCGTGAATTTGTCGGTTCGCTTTAATTTACCGCTGAACGGTGTTGCCAAAACTACTAACTACTGTAGGTTTAGTGTTCGTTCAACCAGCCGGGATTTCCGGCTGTTCCTCTGTGCTGATTTATCAAATAAGTTTCTCGAAATTTTCACCTACATATATAAATATAACTATTCCAACATAATATAAGGAATATCTAGACATTTATTTGGGGTTGCAAATGATCAGTGTAAAAATAACAAAATTTGTAAACAAAAATGAATTATTTGCCAGTTCCGCAGTTTCAAATGCCACACAGTGCAGTGCTGTGTCCTCAACCCCGAAAACTTGGCAAGCACAAACACCAACACTGCACACGTGGCCCTATTATAGCGCTACCCGAGTTAAGTCATTGAGCTCGGTCAGTTTATAGCTGAAAGCACTTGTCGAGCTTAATGGCTTAACTCGGGTAGCGCTATAATATGGTCACGTGTGTACATCACACAGAACGTTTCCAACACCACAATCGAATTTTGAATGTATGAAAAATTCGCAATCGCCGGCCAAATTTGATCTCTCTTTCTCATCCCGTTTCTATTTCACTGCACGCGTTTGACTGGGGTGTGAAATTACTACTTCCTTTGCCCGTCACTATGTTGTGCCCGCAGCATGAATGACGTTTCCCTTTGATTTTAATATTCATTTTTTTTGCACGATCTGATCTGATCGCATTCTCCTCGTTTACTAGGACTTATACTGCGTTTTGTAGAATCTTATTCATTCACAAGCGTTTCTCCAACCACAATGGGGCTGTTTACGGGGTTGCGGTTTTTCTTTGCGTCCGCCGATTCGGATAAGGTAACATCGCGTTTGCTTGTGATGATTAAATAAAGTAACACAAAAACATAATAATCTATATTTTTCCTTGTTACTTTTACATTTTTTAATTTAAATTTTAGTTGTAGTTGCCCGTTTTACTTTTTAATATTTCTCGCTAATTGCACAAAAAGATCCCTAATTCAGCTACACATACTAGTACTTAATATAATTCAGCAATGCTAAAGCGATAGACCAATCAATCAATCAGCCTGTCCTTTCCTCTATACACTACACTACAATTCAGCCCGTTTAAATTAAAACATTTCCGCATTCAGCCGCACGTTCGTTGTGTGAATCCACCTTAAGTATATCGACCTCTTTTTATGATCGCGCAAACTCAAAGAAAAGTTATTGCAAAAATACGAGAATTTAAAATGAAAATTGCCGTTGGTTTCTAGAAAAATCAATCAATCTGTCAGTGTAACTAACACACAGAACGTAGAAACCATTCGTATGGCCAGCTGGCCACAATGCTTAGCTACCTAAGTTGCAGCCACTCTTAGGACTGCCAACGCGAAAAAGACGCGTAGTTAAAATACACTGCTTGGTCAGCTCAGCATTCTGGCCACGTCGGTCGGTCGTGCTTGGTCGAAATCGCACCAATCAAAACTTCAATTTTTAATCTGCAGAACAATCAGACAATCAAGCCAACAAGGTCAGGAATCAAACAGTCAATCTGCATTTCTTTGTTGCGATTTTTTTGTCGGGCACTCCTGGTCACTGGTCTGGTCTCGATTTTTTTTTCTCGTAAAACGGTTTCGGACTCCAAATCGTTCATTTTTTCTATACTGTCATTAGCTGGTTCAAATTTCGCAGCAACTTTTCTTTTATTCGGGATCTTTCCTTTCCTTCCGAACTCCACAGGTCAAAGAGATCGCCACGGCCGAAGGCGCGGAAATTGCCCAGTTCGCCCTGCAAGACCCAACCCATGTCATCGCGGACTCTTGCGATCTGCCGGAAGTGACCGAAGCAAAGGACTGCCTGGGAGCGTCGCTGAAAATTGTGATGGTCAGTGATGTCACATCCCTGAAAAAGATGCGTCGCAAAAGCTGACAATTCTTTTACGTGCCATGTTATTTATTTGCAGACTTCTTGGATCATTCTTTCCGTCAAAGTAAAAAAACTTCTTCCGTAAGTGGTGATTTCAATTTTTTTATTTATATACCGGTGGCCAATGGAGAAAGTCGGATAAGTTTTTCGCTTGATTGATTGATTTACGTAATGCGTAGTGAGAGCGTATTACGTATCGATTGATTGATTGATTTACGTAATGCGTGGTGAGAGCGTATTACATACCATTGATGGATTTGGTTGAAGTTAAAACATGAAAGTACATTGGTGTGTGATTGATTAGCCATTTTTCTTCACTACACGAGTCTAATTTTTCCCTTTTTTTATGTATACCCATTTGAGGACGTTCCATGCATACATTTCATTAATAATAATTTCACGTTTCTCGTTTATTGTTTGTTCATAACCCCACGCAGTCTTGGTCGACGGATTGACTGATCAAGTGATGAGTTGCTTTGTTTTGTAGGACAAAGGCTTTTTCTCCGGAACCTGGTCAGCTGTTTGCGAACTTGCGTGTCTGTATTTCGCAGGTACCTGATTATTAATAGCACAAGTAATTATCGGTCTCGGCTGGAATTTTTCTCGGTTTCAGGTTAATGCTCACGATGCGGCTCTAATCTGGACACTGGTTGAGAGCAACGGGGGCACCTGCCTGCGAGATTGGGAAAAGTCCGCGACCCATCTCATCAGTGGACGTCCGAATGGTGTAAGTTATTATTTAGCGGTTCGCATGTCTATCTGTTTCTGTCCGATTATTCTGTCAGGCAGTTAGTTATTCTGTCTGCCTGCCTGCCTGATCCGCTGTTTGTCCGTCTTTCTGTCTGTGTACCAGTGTGTCTGCTCCTCTCTGACTGTCTGTCCCTTTTCTGTCTGCCTAGTAGTATCTGTGCATGCTTTAATGCATCTGTTTTCGTGGAACTTGTCCGGTCCATCTGACTTCCCGTCAGTTTGCCAGTTACCTTTTCTCGATTCCAGTGCAACATAATCTTTGACCTTTCATTTTCTTTGCCAGAAAATTTACCAAGCCGCCCTGGAGTGTCCAGACACTACCATTGTAACTCCCGACTGGTTGGTCAATTCCTTCCAAAGCCACTCCCTTCTACCGGCAGCTGAATTCCATCCCCAGCTGTTAAATGTCATGGATGACTCGATGGACAGTAAACCGGCGCTGGATCCTGGTGACGAGAGCCTGTTTGCGGCGTTGGACACCCTCGTGCCGTCGGATTTCGACGATCTGCTCAATTCGACGGCACCATCGAGTTCGTCCTTTTCCTCATCGACAACTACTCCCAGCACGACGACGCAGTCGTCAACGGACGTCATCACGATGGACTCATTCACAGCGTCGATAAGTGCGGTGATTGCTCAGTCCGTTCAAATGGAAGCCCAAAAGAAGGCAGAGATGGAAAGCTCCAGTCGACCATCAAGTGGTACGGACAGCAACAGTCAAGGTACGGAGACGCAGTGACACGTATGAAGACAAAGATAGCTAGAAAGACAGAGGGACTTCTACGCAAATCAAACTCTGAATAGGCGGGCAGATGTATAGAGAGACAGACACACACACAGAAAGATAGGCAGAATGGCAGACAGACAGACAAATCTAATTGTGTTTCTTTGCAGGAAGCACCGGAAGCGATATGATGACCTCTAGCAAGATGATAATGGCTCAGCAATCTCCATCGGCGTTGGTCCGACCACAGACCAAAACTGCGCTAGCCAAGCTGTTGAATACCCGCTCCAACGGTTCCGGACCCGGTTTCGACTCCACGCAGATGGCGATGACGCCAGGCTTGCCTCCAGGTCCGAATATGCATCCACTGTCACCGCAAGCTCACCCACTCGGTCCCATGCCGCCGCAAATGCAGGAACCCGGTCAGCTTCAAGTTGGTCAACTGCAACAACAGCAGCAATGGCAGCAGCAGCAACAGTGGAAACAGCAGCAACAGCTTCAGCAACAGCAACAGATGCAGCATCAGCAGCATCAGCAGCAGCAACAGCCCGGTGTACATATGGGAAATATGCCCGTCGCCATGCCGGGCGGTCCACTACAGCAGCAGCAACCACAACAGCACCAACAACAGCAGCGAGTGATGGTAGGGACGTTTATGAAAACGTTTATCTGTCTGTTGGCTTGTCAGTTAGACTGCCTGCCTCTTTGCCTGCTTGTTTGTATCTTTGCATGCCTGTCTATCTGCCTGCTTCTTTATCTGTTTGCCTGACTCTCTCCCTGTCACTGTCTGTCTGTTTGTCTGTTTGTTTGTCTGGTGTCTGTCTGGTGTCTGTCCGTCTGTCTGTTTGCCGATACGTTTACGAAACTGATTATCACCAAAGCTGCTCGCTTGGCAGATGCAACAACCGCCGCAGATGCAGTTCCAGAATCAGCAGCAGTACCAAATATACCAAAACGCTCAAATGCAGCAGCAGCAGCAGCAATTGCAGCAGAGTCCTCAACAGCAGCAACCGGGCATCACCATCCAACACGTCGTTCAGCAGCAGCATCTACAACAGCCTCTCTCTCCGCAAATGCAAATGTATCAACAACAGCAGCAACAGCAAAATCAGTTTGTCATGCCGATGCAGCAGCAGCATATTCAACCGATGCATCAGGCCCAGGGCGTCCCTCAACAACATATCCAGGGTGTCCCCCAACAACAACAGCAACAACAACAGCAACCACAACAGCAACCACAACAGCAACAACAACAGCAACAACATCGCCCACAGATGATTATCCATCCAAATCAGCAGTCGATGAATCAACAGCACATGCAGCAGCAGGGCGTGCAGATGGGCTACCTCCCCCCTCAACAGCAGCAGCAGCATATGCAGATTCGCCAGCCGCCACCGTATCAGCAGGTCATCCAGCGTCCGAACATGCAGCAACAACAGGTGGGAGTAGTAATACTAAATACTTTAAAAATTAACCAAAATTCTAAAGCACATCTCAAATTCTCAGTACCAGTAACTGAATTTTAGTTTTTAACCCTAAAAGTTTTGTATGAAACTCCGGTACAGTAATTAAACATTTTGGTGGAAAGCTAAATTCATATAATTCAACTTCTAATAAGGAAGAAGGTTTCAGTTTTTAAGTTTGCGTGAAAAAACTCGTGTCTGATAAAATAACTAAATTTTCCAGTGGAAAACTGATTTTGGCAAGTTTTAGTAATTTTATCTAATTTTGACTACCAGAACCAAATTCGCTTTTTTAATAGTAAATTAGCCTAGTATTTGTTAGTTTTATTTTGTCTAGACTTTTAGTTAATTCCGTTCAACGTTTGCCATCCGTAGCAGCAGGGACAGCAACAACGGATGGAGGTGCCTGTCTCGCAGCAGCAGCAGCAGCAGCAGATGGCGGTGGGCCATTTTTCGCCGCCTCTTCCCCAACAACAGCTTCAGCAGCAACCGCAGCAGCAACAAGGCGTTATGGCACATCCTCAAATGGTTGACAGTTCCGGCATGCCTCTAGATATGATGGCTGTGCAGCAGCAGCAGCAGCAGCTTCACCAACAGCACCATCAAATGCCGGTCCAGAATATGCAGCAGCAGCAGCAGCAGCAGCAGCAGCAACATATGATGCAGCAACAGCATAATCAAGTTCAACATGGACAAATGCAGTCGTCGATGATGCCACAGCAGCAGCATCAACAACAACAACAACAACAGCAACAGCCAATAAGACCGGCGATGGTGATGGATCCGAGATTGCAGGGCCCACCCGGCGGGACAAGGCCGGTCCTGCAGTCGCAGTTGTCTGCGGGTGGCGGGATGGTGGCACCACCTACGCTGCGTCCGGTCCTTGCTCAGCCGAAGGAGTTGGCTTATTGTGCGACCGATTGTCCTACCGGTAAATGCATTTTAGGTTGAAAACGACTTCTAGGTCGTTTACTACGTCGTTACTACGTTGTTTAGGGCTGAGACAACGAAACGTCTGTCTGCTTGCAGTTCCGGCGTTGAAATTCTTGACGGGGTGCAAGTTTGTCATTTCTGAGTTGAAAGACTTCACCAACATGGATCCAAAAACGCTGAAAAGCTTTGAAGCGGTAAGAAGGGACCGACTCTTGAGGCTGCCGGTCATTTTGTCGCCACTGGTGAAGCTATCTTGCCTAGCTTTGAGCTTGACTCCCGCGGACTGTCTATCTGTCGGTCTGTTTGCCTGTATATCTGTCTGCCTGTCTGTCTGTCTGTCTGTTTGTCTCTCTGTCTGTCTGACCGTCTTTCTGTCTCGTTTGCCTGTGTTTCTCCGCTTCTCTGTGTCTGCCTGTCTGTCTGTCTGCCAGTATTCATGCCCAGCCTTTTTTGCCCCGCTGCACTGTAACTGGAAGTAGCTGTCAATTCCTTCTGGGTTTCGGTATTTCAGAACATAAAGAAGTTCGGTGGTCAAATTGTGACGGCAGATGCAATGGCGACCACGGCCACCCACGTCCTCTGCGAAAGCATGGTCAACCAGCTTGCCCTGGCGGTAAGCTTTCTTTTCTTGTGTTCTCCTGCCCTTTGCTCTTTAGCCGGTCTTAAGAGTGTAGTGCTGTTCTGTACCATCTCTCTTGTTTTCGTAGGCAAAGAGTGCGGGAAAGAGACTTGTGACGCCGTACTGGCTGAACGACTGCTACCGGAAGGGTCAAATGCTTCCACCCTGGCGGTATGCCCATTTGCCGACTATTTTTGGGGAAAACAACCGGCCACTGAAGGGTAAAGTTGTGACGGTCACTGGATTCCACGAAGACGAAAGGGAGGATGTGATTGCCTTACTATTGGTGCTGGGTGCCAAGTATCAGCCCTACCTGGATAAGGGCGTCTTTGTGATGATAACCAAATCGTAAGTTCTCCAGTTTCCAGTTCATCAGCTGGGCAATATAATAATTTACTTACGAGCTGATGTTCTACAGCAACACCGGAAAAAAATATGAGAAGGCTCGGGAATGGGGAATTCCTGCTGTTAATGTTGCCTGGTATGAATGTTTAACCTACGTGACAGTCTGTCTTTCTTTCGTCTACCTCAATGTGTCTTTGTCTGTCTGTCTGTCTGTCTGTCTGCATGTCTGCCTTTCCGCCTTTCTGTATGTTTGTCTATCTGCCTGTTTCTTTGTCTGTCTGTTTGTCTGTCTGTCTGACCATCATTGTATGTTCATGTCTGCCTGTATGTTTCTTTTGTCATTTTGTCTGTCCACCTGTTTATCTCTGTCCCTCTTCATGTTTGTTTATTTGTCTGCTAGCCTCTTTGACTCTGTTTTGTCTGACTGTCTGTGTCCGTCCGTCCGTCAGTCCGTCTGTTTGTCGGGACGGCATTGTCCATCTTCTTAGCAGCCAAAAAAGCTCTTATCTATCAGGGTCCACGAAGTGTGGCTGGGCGATCAGGTAGCCATGAACGTGATGGATAAAGATCCTAAGTACGTCTTCTTCAATTTCGACGCGCCGCTCAACATTGTGGACATCAATAAGCTGCCACAAGCGCTGATGTACGGCTGGACTACACCGATTTTGATCCCAGCCGAGCAGCAAACGGTAATTTTTATTACACCGGAATTGCGTTTCAATGACATCAAAACACGTACTAACAAGGGCTTGTCTTCACAGAAACTGCTAGCGGCGAAACCTGGACGAGCAATCAACTACCAGAATCCGAAGAAACGGATCAAGAAAATCATTGCCGACAATGAGTGCAAGAAAAAGCGGAAACTGGGACCGATTGTCCTCTTATTTGACGGGGTTGATAAGGCGGAAGAAAATCGATTGATGAAGGTAGAAGTGCTGATCGAACTGCTGTTTAACAGATAACAAATTTGATATATTCGTTTTGGTGTGGTCTTCTCATTTGCAGAGCATGAAGCCGTTGGGCGTCTCCGTCACCGAAAAGTTCCATGTTTGTACCCATCTCGTAGCACCCCGCGCATCTCGCACACCCAAATTCCTTATCGCGTTCAACACATGTCGCTACCTTGTCTCACCCAGATGGATTGAAGACAGTGCCAACGCCAATGCCCCCCTAGGTAAAGCATGCTCTACTGCAGCCAGGCAGACAGACAGACAGACAGACAGACAGACAGACAGACAGACAGACAGACAGACAGACAGACAGGCAGGCAGGCAGAGAGGTAGGTATACCAAAAGCCTTACTGATAGGCAGACGGACAGAGAGGCAGGCTGGTAGACAGAGGTAGACCAACCGATAGACAGACAAACAAGCAGGCCGATAGATAGACAGACTTACAGTGCAAGTTTTGCAATTTCAGAAGCGGACCAATACGTACCACAGGATTCGGCCTCCGAAGCGGCGGACGCCTTCTCTCTGCGAGAAGCTGTCGAACGAAAAAATGCTCTGATTCAGAACAAAGGCCAGCTGTTTGGGGCGGTCAATTTTTTCGTCTCGCCTCGTGTCTACCCACAAGTCGACACGTTGGCGGAAATTATCGATTCCGCCGGGGGGAAGGTGGTAAGACATCGGTTGCCGAAGCCGGAAGAAATGAAAATGGTTGGTACTAACGCAGGAGGAAAGCGAGAGTTCAGATGCCTAATATTTATTTTCTGGGCGTTTTAGCATGGACGAAGCGGTTCCTTTTTTGCCGTCATCGCCACTGTTGCTGATTATAAAGATCTGGCCGGACTGGTTAAGAACGGATACCGTGAGTGGGCTCAGGCAGGCTGACAAACAGTAATTCAGGCAGGCATACAGACGGACAGACAGGCAGACAGACTGACTGGCTGGCTGACAGACGGACAGACAGGCAGACAGACTGACTGGCTGGCTGACAGACAGACAGACGGACATGCAGACTGACAGACAGACAGACAGACAGACAGAAATGCAGATGAAGAGAGAAGCATTTTAACGGAGGACAGATAGATGGAGACAAATAGACAATCACAGTAGCAGTAAAATTACATCCTGAGGTTGCACTTTTGCAGCGATTTACTCTGTGGATTTGGTTTTCTCGTCAATCATCAAACAGCGTATCGATTGGGGCTGTTGTCGACTGGACTTTTCCAGCGTTCAACCCTCCGCTGCCAACGCTTCCGGAAACCAGTCTTCCTGACGTCCAAACCAAATGAGAGCCTTTCTGTGATGTCCACCTTCGCATCGCCGTTTCTGTTTCAACTTTTTCTTGTTTAACCCTATTTTGTTTACTTCGAAATTCTAAACTTCCTGTTTTATATCATGCTTTTATGAGCTGTTCTTTTTCCCACGACGAAGAGGAGGACGTTGTTTCAGTGCCACCTCTTCGGCAGTTCTCCTTGATCTCTGACCTCTCTCCCCATTAGTCAATCAGGTCGTTTGCAACCTCAAGTATTTTGTTTCCGTTTTGTTTTTCAGTCACATTGATGACGACTGCACTGTACAAGTATGTTATTTGCCAATATTTACTGCATCCAGATTGTCTTTGTGCATGCGGCACAGTTTTCGGTTCAGTACTATAAACAGTAGTAAGTCACAGTCAGCTGCTACCTTGATTAACAGGGTAGTGGCACATCGTCCATCAGCCTAACTGCCTGTCTGCTTGTTTGTCTGTTTGTCTGTCTGTCTGTCTGTCTGTCTGTCTGTCTGTCTGTCTTTTTGTTGTCTGTCAGCCTGCCGGAGTGTCTATGTCTCTACCTGTCTCTCTGTCTACTGTGCCCGCTGAAGTGGTGTACTTTGTCGGCGTAATTGTCTGTCCATGCTCATCCTTTGTTTCATTCCAAGCTTAGCTATGATATGAATTAACCTAGCTTACTAAGTACCACATGAAATGCTCCGCAAAACTGCGGAACCGGAAATAGTTCCGTTTTACGAGAACCGACAACGCGCATCAGTAGGTCCGCGTGAAAGGAGACCGCGAGCCGTCGCGAGAAGGGGAGCAGCGTTGCTGGCACGCACTGCTGCTGCGCCACATTGTGGCTTGAGCGTCCTGAGGAAATGGACACGCCCCTTGACCATTAAAAATATACACGGTGACGTCAACCCAGCGCACGTGTTGTTGCCCCGCCCCGCGTCTGCTTCAATATTTGGCGAAATTAACTAATTGTGGCTCTAACTACGATCATCGATATTTGCTGAAGTGACGGCTTCAACTTCGACCACCAAGCATTTAGACTACGTTTTCGGTGTGCTCTGCTCCCACTCACACAAAGAACGATACGAGAGATTTCCAGATGGAGGCAGTTTTTGTGTGACTGTGTTGCGTAGTTTACCCCCACCGTAAAAAGTTGAAAGGTCGTGCTGTTTTCCTACCTTTTCGATTTCTCCTTCATCCCTTCAAACTCATATTTCACTGATGGAAGGAGGTGAGTGTGTGTCTGGCCGCAGCTGCAAGGGAATTTATTTTTGAGGAGGCTATTGTTATTAATTTATTTCTTTTTGGGGAGGCCATTTTTTCGTGGGATATCACAAGTCAGCCAGGTTGTTTCCGTTATTTCCAATCATATCGGTGCGATTAGACACAGGGAATCCAGATGAAAAAAGGGATTTATTTGAGCTGGGGAAAATTGTCAGTTGGCAGAGACTGTCTAAACGGAAAAGGAAATGTAATGCTGTAATCAATTGATTGACTGATTGGAATGAATTATGTGGCTGTTATTCGACAATCAGTCAATACTTCAATCAATCACCCATGCGCAACGAAAACAGAATCTACTAAGCTAGACTGCCGTTGCTTGATTGTTCGTACTGCAATTTTTGACGGGTTTTCAATATTTTGTAAGTTACTTCAGAATCTTAAGGGGAATGTACATTTTGCGTTAATTCATTTCGAAAAATTTCATCATATACATGTAGATATATATAAATGAAATAAATGTAGTTAAACTAAAGATAAGTTAATAAAGGAAGTTTGTAATAACAGTAATTTTAAGAAAAATAAGTTGTAATACATGTTTTTTGTTTGGGGGACGATTAACCGATAGAGCTTGGCCTTTTAATTTTTTTTCCAAAAAAATCTTAAATAATAAATATATTGAACTTAGTAATTATTATATAATAAAAATAAAGTGTAGTATTTACTTTGTGAGGGTTAATTGATGGCTAGTGGCCATTTTCAGTTGCCCAAAAACATCTTCGATCATGATTACGTCAATTTTGTGCCTGCTTGTCTGTTTCAGAAAACCAGGCTGACATGCTGAAATAATCCCGCGATGTTGCTGCGACGTTTTAACTGCATAGAGTCGGAATGCTGCTGCAGCCATTGATTCGCTGATTGCCTGGTTATTTCTTCACTTTATTGACTGAATGATTATCTGAATCCATTTCCAACCGGATGCATGCATTGATTGGCGGATTGCTGGCACTTGTTTCTCTTTCGGATGATTTTTTAACGGGATATACAGTTCACTGGAATTTCGTTTCACCGGACGTGATATGCTGAGTGAAGTACTTTCGTACAACTATTGCTGCTGAGGAATATTTTGACGTATTTCCTTTTGTGCCATGATGGCGGGCGAAGGAGGAACGTCACGGTTGGTAGAGAGTCTTGTTTCAATCTCAACTTTAATAATTTTAACCAGCTTGTTAATTTGAAATATAATTCCAGGTTTCGTTATGTTTTAAATTATTTGTTTAATTAATCCAAACAACATTAATTTAATTAAAATGCGGCACCTGGTTTTTTTATTCACATTTTTCTTTTTTAGATTATTTTTTTCAGCGATCTAATCTACAGTTTAATTACATGAGTCTGATTTTTTTATTTACTTTAAATTATTTTGTAATGAAATAACGATTTTTTGGCATTTTAAAATTATTTCCTAAATTGATCTAGCAAAATCATATTCTAATTTAGTTTAAATTTTCTTCGTGATACAATACCAGATTTTTTATTATTTTCAAAATTGTCGTTCAGTTAATCGAAATGAAAAACAAACATTTGTTTTTATTTGTTTTGATTAAAAATATGGCACCCGACTTTATTGGTTTTTTAAATCATCTTTTTATTTCTTAAATTATTTTCTCAATAATCTAAATAATACAAGCAATAACTACATGTACTTAAATTAGCTTTTGGTTTCCGAATTTAGTTAAAATGTGAATTTGATTTAAATTAAAATAAACCACTCGGTTTTTTGGACGTTTCTTATCATTTTTTTAAAACAATGATCTAAACGACCGCAGTATTTGTAGGCTGGAGCACCGCATCCTCACGTTCGACGAATGGAAGACCAACGCTCCGCCGACTCTCGTGGAGAGTATCTGTGTGGCCTTCCTGCGCAATCTCCCCCACTTCACCGAAGTCCGCTTCGGGCTGCTGTACTTGAAACCGCACGTGCGCATACCAGTGGGGACGAGCGATGTGCTGCTGGAGATGTACGCCCGGATGCGACATCAGGTGGATTTCTCCCCATTTGCCGACCTTAAACGCACAGCGGAAGCGGAGGATGATGGTAAGTCATTGTGATGTGCGATGCGGAATTTCGAGAAAGTAATTAGGCTGAGCAGATAGGCAGCCTGTGACAGGTAGACCAGAGGGTGTAATAACAGTCCCATAGACGTCATTGGGATGGTCCGACTACATCACGATAGACAGGGCAGACAGCCAAGATCGGAGACCGAATGGCAGACAGGGACTGCACGGCGTAAGAAAGTCAAAGGAACCTACAGACAAACGGACAGACAGACAGACAGACAGACAGACAGAAAAACAGGCAGACAGAGAGCCAGACAGTCAGTCAGGCAGACAGACAGATAAGACAGATAGAAAGACAGCCAGCCAGATAGTCAGACAGACACAGACAGACAGGCAGTGATGGGGTCTGTCTACGTGATGTCCGGAAATACATATTGATGTTTCATGTTCTGTATCGGGTCTTTATTGCAGCATTCATCAGTATTTTCTTCAATCCCAACGGCATCCAGCAGTCCCGCCTCCGGCGGGCCCGACTTGAAGATCTAAAACTCACCGCAGACGTCGTCAATTCATTGATCCGCTATCATCCCGATCTGGAGGAATTGAACGTCGCTGTGAACGACATGAATGGCTCGGTTGGTTGTTGCCGCATTCCTGTTTTTCCGTCTCTTCCCTTTCCCTCCCAGCAATGGTTTCTCTAATCGTGTTTCTCTTCCCGTGTGTGTGATATCTATTAGGTGGTCGAATCGATATCTGGCCTTGAGGGACGCCTATGCAAGCTCAGTTTCAGCAACTTCGACAACATCTTCGCTGACGAAATGCTGCGCTCCTTCCGGACGGATGAGCCGGAAATCGGGTCCCCGTATAAAAAACGCCAGTACATCATTAACGCGCCGAATCTGCTGACGCTAGGGGTGAAAAAGAAGACTAAGCACACGGCGGGGTTGTTTAGCACGCTGCTGAAGCCCATGACACGGCTACAGCATTTAGACCTGTCTGGTAGCGTGGTGGATAATTTTACTTTCCTACTGGTAAGGATGCCGCGTTCCGTATGCTTGTAATTTTGCGTGTCTGCCTAGGGGTTTATCCATTTTCCGTCTGTCTGTTCCTGTATATCTGTTTGCCCGTTTTTTCTTTTTTGTCTATCTGCCTGCCTGCCTGTCTGTGTGTCGATCTGTCAGTATGTGTGCCCGTCTATCTGCGTGTCTGTCTGCCTGTTTTCAGTTGTCTGTCTGTTTGTAGTTGTCTCTGTATGTGTCTCTCTGTATGTCTGTATGTGTCTTGTCTGCTTCTGTTTTATCTGTCTGTCTTGTTATTCGATCTGATCTATCGGGTACGTGTGTGTCATATTGCCGTTATATTGTGAATTTCTCGTCTTGTAATGAACTTGTTTTCTGCCACAACAGGGAACGTTACAGAAAACGCTAGTCTCACTATGTCTGCATGGAGTCAAGATAACCAACGCAGACTTCAAGATAATCACGACACTGAAGCGCCTAAAGTATGAGACCGAATCCATGCTCTGTATTTTCAGTTTTACCACTTTCGTTTAAGCGTTACCGTTTTTTTGATTGATTTTAGATATCTGGATATCTCACAAACTGAAATCCTGACTGACCAAACGCCAGACTGCTTGCGCATCCTCAATGACGGTCTTCCTGAGCTCGAATACCTCGATATTTCGTACACCTGCTTATGTGATCCCATTTATGGAGTGACCACGTAAGAAATAGGGAGTTTGTTGGTCTCGGCTTGCATCTTTTCTCTCTATGTCTCCATGTCTGTCTGTTTATCTCTCTGTCTGCCTGGTCTGTTTTTCTTTCTATCTACCATATTATCGACCTGCCTGTCTTTCTATCTTTATGTTCTTTTTCAGTCTGTCTGTCTGTCTACGTATCTGTCTTTCCGTTCGTCCCTGTCTGTGTGGTCGTCTCTGTCTGCCTTATCTCTGTCTGTTTGCCTGTCTGCATGTCGGTCTACATATCTTATCTTTATGTCTGTCTGTTCGCTCTTCTTTTCGCCTGTGTTTGTGTATCTCTCTGACTATCTGCGATATTGATAATAATACTGATGCCGCTCTGTTTCAGGATTGACGCAAAGAATCGTGATTGTATTCCCAGCTCCATTGAGGGTAGGCATTGACTTTTGTGACTCCATTGTTCCGCCGAAACGAAGCTTAGAAGTAATTCGGATTCTTTCAGGCCTTCGTGGAAGGAAGAAGCCTCTGGAGTTTCTTGGATTATTCCAGTGTCGTAACGGAGCCTGTCAGTGGAATTCAATTCCGGCGCTGCGGGTATGTTTTATTTTTGCGTGCTTCCTGGGCGGTAAACCCTTGGAACGTGTGTGAACTGACCTTTCCTTTCCCCACTCAGGTGTCCGGTGATGCTAACGAAAGCCAAATCGTGACGAGTCTTCAAATCTACATGTTCCGAGCGCGTTACCTGCATAAGGCGTTGAACGATGCATATCGACTGCTTCGCTACGAGACCTGCCATCGATCCCAATTCATCCTGAAGGTTTGCACATTTCTCATTTCTCATTTGTTTGTTGCCTTGACTGGGGTAAATTTATGACGCAATTGTCTTATTTTGATGTAGTTGATACTGGACGCGATGTTTATGTACCCGAAATCGATGCGCATCCAGATTGCCGGAAGTGCAGCGCTTTTCTACGTTGTTCGGAACGACGGGCAAAACCGCTCCCCGAAAATGGATAGCTACATGCGACGTCAAGTGATCAGAGCGATCGTCACGGCGATGGGAAATAATCTTAACGAGCAAACTGTAAACAATGATTATGTGGCAGGCAGACCGGTAGACAAATAGACAGACAGAGACATAGACAGACAGAAAGACGAGGAGACAGGGAGACAGGGAGACAGACTCTAACAGACAACCAACCAACCAAGCAGACAGACAGCCAAACGAAGACGCAGACATAGGCAGTTACGAATTTCCTGTATTGATGATGTAATTTGGTTGATTACAGATGCTCCGGAATGGTTGTTTAACAATCTGCCAGTTCCACATACCCAACGAAGTGATGTTCCTCTACAAGGACGTCGTTACGGTCCTTCTGAAGATGCTGCGCATCGCCATGCTGGATGAGTTCCTCCTGCGGATAGGCGTGCTGTTGCTCAACAGTTTAGCCTGTCAGGTGGAGAATGAGCACAAGATGATGGTTGGCGAGATGAAGGCCGTGGAGACTATGATTGACATTATCGGTAATGGAACGACCGGAATTTCCATCCCTAGAGGGAATGGCCTGATCAAGTGCTGTATTGTGCCGTCTGTAATATTTTTTCTTGCCGGCTGTATAGAGGCGCGGCTACGGGATAACAGTTGTGATGAAGTGATGGAGGTCTCTTGGAGCATGATGTGGAATGTCACGGTAGGAACGGAGGGGTACCATTACTACTATTACTGGTTGCAAAAACTAATCAACCAAAAAAGGCTAAACGAAAGCTAAACGTTTTCTGTAGGTTTTCAATTCATTTAATTTGCATTTTTTGAGAGGTTGAAAGATTTCAAGCTGCAGAAACTGGTTTAGGTTTTGCTATTTGGCTTTGCTATCCCTAGCGACTAACTACCTGTTTTTGTGATCGGGGGGGGGGGAGCGGGACTTAATTTCTGGTCTAGTAGTAAATGGAATTCTGTAATGCAGGATGAAACGCCAAAAAATTGTGAACGCTTCCTGGACAAGAGTGGAATGGATCTCTTCTTACGGTGCTTAAAAGTGAGTGCCCACTGTGTGTGTCTCTCTTTCTCTTTCTTTGTCGTTGGCTTTCCGGGCAGTGCATTTTGCCGCAAAATTGTTGACCATGACCGGCGTTTCTCCTCAATTATTCTAGCAATTCCCGGATAAGGGTGAGCTGTTACGTAACATGATGGGATTGTTGGGGAATGTGGCAGAGGTCCAAAATCTGCGGTGTAAATTGCTCGTCGGGCAGTACATCAAAGTATTCAGGTATTGTATTTATATATCGCGAACGAATGGTTTCCGGCCTAGACAAGCTGGGTCTAATCGTTTTGTGTGTGGCTTATCATCACGTGTACATGTGATCATTGTGACGATATCTACAATGGGTGCATGATAGATCGGTAGTTGAAACAGCCAAAGACCGATAAATAGGCAGTCAGATATGCAAGAGGTAGACAAGCAGACAGAGATAGACAGACAGAAAGACAGACAGACAGACAGACAGATAGACAGACAGTCAGACAGTCGTTGTGTCTCATTATGCTATTGCAAATATTAGAATAATTTATTTAAATTGTTAAACTTTTGGTGAATTTAAATTCACTTTTTTTAAATTCAAACGCTTTATTTGAACCTCAACGGTGTCTGACTCTGTATATTTGTCATTCCAGTCAACTATTGGACAGCACCAGTGACGGCATCGAGGTGAGCTACAATGCCTGTGGCGTCCTGGCGCATGTGTGCTCCGACGGACCGACCGTCTGGCTGATTGACTCCCCGACTTACGAGGAGATTCAAAACAAAATGATCGACGCCATCAATCGATGGCCGATGCGCTCGAAGAGGAATATCAATTATAGGTTCGTCAAAAATAAGACAGGTTTAAGGAATACTCGTGTTGGTTGTAATTCCTTTTATTTTATTTTTACATTCGTTACATCTTATTTATTGTTCAGGAGTTTTGAGCCGATACTACGTTTAATACCGGCATCAGCGTCTCCCGCCTCTCAACACTGGGCGTGTTGGGCGTTGGCTAACTTGACGCGCGTTTACCGTGAGTCTAGGATTGTGTTTTGTCATTATGGACTGTGACGATCCACGAACAGCTCTCTTTCTCTGTCACTTTCAGCGGAAAAGTACTGTCCTTTGCTGGAAAAGGAGCGAGGACTCATTCGACTGCAGCCGGTGATCAATGATGAGATTGCCGCGCGGATCGATACGAAAAAACTTGTCCAGCGGGTCATGCAGCACCATGCTAGGTGTGTTTCGGACTTGGCAGCGGCACTGCTTGTGTGGACCATAGTGAAATATGTCTCTCTCTCTCTTAGGTTTAACGAGAGAATTCCTTATGATACATGGTCGGACGCGGAAATGGATGTCAGGTTAGCCTCTATGGATCTATCTTTCTCTCTCTCTCTTATGCAATTAATTGCAGGCCCACCTGCCTGCCTGTATGTCTTTGTGTCTAGTTGACGGTCTGTCTGCTTATGTTTATTTCTGCGTGTTATATCTGGCTGGCTATCTGGTTTTCTGTCTGCCTGCATGTGTGCCTGTGTGGTTGATTGTCTCTCTGCCTAGCTCTCTGATTGACTGTCTGTCTGTGTGTCTAGTTGACTGCCTGCCTGCTCACCTGTATCTTTGCGTATCTGTCTGTTTGGCTTTTGTCGTCTGTTTCTGTCCGTCCATCCATTTGTCCGTCTGCTTACCTCTGTCGTCCGTCTTTGTTCTGTCTTTGCCTGTCTCTGTCTCGGTATTTCTGATTGTTGCCTGCCTGTCGTCCGTCTTTGTTTCTTACCTACACTTGCTGTTTTGACATTTTTTTGTACTGATCGCATGAACAGAAATCCTTCTTTACCTTCCAATAGTGACGTTGACATCGAGATGGACACAGACTGAACACGCTTCAGTATTCGATCGATGCCGGCCGCGTCTTCATCATCTGCCTCTCTTCTGTGGATCCCTGTGTTGTTGTACATAGTAGTTGAACTCATTAACGTTTGATATCTTAACTTGAAAAGAATTTATGTGTTCCCGGCTGAACGCTCCCCTCTCCCCAGAGGTTTCCTCGATTGCAGTGGGGATTCAAGCTGCTTGTGGGGCGGAGTGGTGCGGGTTGACGCTGTCGCCTCTCATCTCGCGCTCTCTTCTGATGTGTGCGCGCCGATAGTCTCCATATAGTATATTTAGGTTCTATAGAATTTTATCTCCCAAGTCTTGATTTTAAGCAGACATATGGAACAATGGGTCCTTTTTTTACTTTGAAGACTGCTTCGCAGTACTGAGTTTACGGCTTGACATGAAACAGGCAAACGACAGAAGAACAAAGGACGGCAAAATGATTTGTTTAGGAACTGCGATTA
>LRSR01014612.1:0-14308 GCA_001579985.1 Hypsibius dujardini | reverse complement strand
AAAAACTAAACAAAACTAAAAATTAGTTCATTAATTTCGACTAAAAGTACTAGTACACTGAAAGTTTTAGTCATCAAAAGATATTAAACTGAAGATCCTTCGCAACCAAATTTTAGTTGTCTACAGCGCATCTTGCGTTGGGAGAGTCGTATAGCGAATAACTTTCACAGTTGATGAACACTGCATTCGTAGAAGTGTTTTGGGTTTTGAGTATTACTGCACAAATCGCGGGGAAAAACGGGTTTTTTTAGCTACCCGGCACTCGGAAAAACGCATTTTTCTCATCCTACAATTAAAAATGACGAGTCGAACGGTACAAGGGGACGGTAGTACTATCCCGATATGGTGGTTAGAGGTGGCTAGATCGGATCGTTTTCAAATGACCGTGACCGTTGACAAGCGACGAATTCGAGCGGTCGGTCGGCTGACCAGTCGATCAAGTGAACGGACTGGACCGTCAGAATGACGGAAGGATCCGCTAGGTGGTGGACTATTTGCTGGCAAACGGTTAGAGGCTGGCGGCGGGGCGGACAGGCAGCAGACAGGCAGACAACTGGACGGACTGCCGTGCATCCGAGAAGTCAATCGAACTACTCATCAGACAGCTTAAAAGGCAGGAGGAGTGCCACACTAACAGCCGTATAGGTGGTCAAAAAGTAGTACTAACAGAATGTGGACAGCATAATGCCCAGAGAGACGGACAACGGACACACCGACAGATTGACTAGTGGACAGGAGACCATCCGGGCAGCCGGGACATGAGACGCGTATGGACAAGCAGCCGGAGAGTCACTCGGACTTTCGACCGGACAGACATGTCGGAAAGTTTCTAGCACGGGCGGCTCGACGGTCGGACGGTCAATGAAGTCGGACGTACTAATATGACAAACCGTTAGCTGAAGGGAGTGACGGAATGCCAAACAGATGAATAGTTGGTGGTACGATCGGCTCAACGCTTCTTAGTGATACTGTGCAATCAACCTTCCGTCGGTCCTTTTGTCATGAAGGTCTGGCAGGGCATCCACTTAGACGGCGGTTGGTCGGACCGCTCAATCTTCCGGCTATCTGGTTGTCCGTCCGGCCGTCGGTCGGCTCGTCAGAATAAACTCTCTGCTTATCTGTTCGTCTCTCCGCCTGCCGATCCGTCAGCACATCTGCAATTCATTACTCGGTCGGTCCGTCCGACACCTTGCCAGCCTTCCGTCACTTTCCAAAACTTGGCGTGACTACCCCACCGTCGGTCAAACACTTTCCATCACTGGCTTGCACGTTAGATTATCAAATGCTACGGCTTGGGCTCACCACCCGACCGTCTCTAATTTTGTAGCACCGCCTTCGTCTTGAACATGTACCATGCGGCTCGCCATTTTTAATTTATGGGCTGCTTAAAGAAACGCTTTTTCCGACGCCTAGTCCTCCCAAGAGTGTTGTGTATAATAACTCGTTTTAGAGAACGCAGCGCGCGAGTAACATCCGTCGATGTACCGGTTAGTACGCGTACTCGTACTGCACACACCAAAGGGTACCGTACCGTACACACTGCAGAGTACCGTACCGCACACACTGCAGGGTACCGTAGTGTACACACTACAGAGTACCGTACCACACACACTACAGAGTACACATCGATTGCACTGCCTCTCATCCATCCATCCACCCACGCCACCCGCATCGCGGTCGCGACGCGTTTGCTCTCCGCATGGTGCGCGAGCCATGCACATGTTGGGAAGGCACGATTGTAAGCTATATGGTTTCGTTTATTCTTCAATGGTTACACTTGCACTATACGGTCTCACTTGGTGTGTGTGACATGTCAACACAAACTTCAGCCAATTTTTCCCACATTCTGACGCACAACATTCGAGCTTCCTGAAGAAGGCTCCCATTTTGTTTGTCCAACTACACTTCCCTCGGACTGCTGCAGGATGGTGATTAAAGTGTATATTTCTGGGATTTCAGCTAGCAAAGAGGTAACTAGCGACATCGTGCCTCCCATTTAACAGTGCAAACTAATTTCCTACAAAACTCTTTTTTAATCTTTCGGTTTTTTGTTTTTTGTTTTTTTAATTGTATGTTGCGTATGTAAAATTTACTTCGAAGGGAACGTAGTACATAGTGCAGTCAGATGAAAACGGTGGGGCTGTGTCATGTACCTTCGTTTAGTAGTATGTGTGCACATATTTGCATATCGAGGGTTCTTTTGTCACTTCGTGGGTTGATGTCTGTGAACCACGACGTAGTAACCAAAACCCGCGTTTGCAAGCTTGCTAAAAAAGGTGTTACTAGCAACTTCTCCTTAGGTGCGGAAAAATCAACAACGCGTGTTGATGATCCTGGATAGCCATAAAATTGCTTACGAATTGATTGACGTCACTGCGCCGGGCAGTGAACGGGAACTGGACTTTCTCAAGGAGCACGGCAAACGGAAGGCCGAGAAAAGCGCCCCAGTGCCGCCCCAAATATTCTCCGATGAAGAACTTCTCGGGGTGAGTGAGCTCCACACGTACTGCAGCAGTTTTTATTACCGTTTGCAGTTTCGCTCTGAAGTGGGCAGTATGTTAATAAGAAGGGTGCTAGAATATGTCTGAAAAACAATCAGTCTGGCAGTTTACCATACCGATGGGTGATTCTTACAGCGGGTGTTTTGTGTGTGTTTTTTTATATATTCAGGACGCCGCAGACTTTGACGCTGCCTATGAGCAGGACGAGCTTCTTGTCTACCTTAGAATTGAGAAACCAAAAAGTCGAAAAGGCACCGCCGGAAGTGGAGAGGTGGGTACTGGAAGAGTTCTCTGCTATACGTAGCTTACAGCCCACGAACTTATTTCACTTGACATTTCACTAAGTGATCTCTTTGGATTATTGTTTACAGAAAGAAAATAGTGAAACTGGTAAGACCAATGACGAAGACAAAGAGAACGTAGGCGAGAACGGGGCGGATTCGGCGGAAGAGGAGATCGACGACATCTTCGGCAATCAGGACGATGATGGACCTCGGAAGAAGCCGAAAGCAGATCCGGAGCCGGCGGAAGCAGAGGAAGAAATTGAGGATATATTTGGCGATCAGGACAACGACGGACCTCGGAAGAAGAAAGCAGTTCCAGAACCGGCCGAAGAGGTAGAAGAAATCGACGACATATTTGGCGATCAAAACGACGATGGACCGAGGAAGAAACCAAAAAAAGTGTCAGAAGGTTCAAATGCAGAAGAAGAAATTGAGGATATTTTTGCGAACCAAGACGATGACGGACCGCGGAAGAAGCCTAAACCGGAAGAAGGTGCGGACGAATCAAAGGAGCCGGAGGAAGAGATTGACGACATATTTGCCAATCAGGATGACGATGGGCCGAGGAAAAAGCCGAAGCTTTCCAACGAAGAGAGCCCCAAGGATGACGAGGAGATTGAAGACATTTTTTCCAGCCAAGACGACGACGGTCCCAGGAAGAAACCCGCGAAGGCCGCAACTCCCGTGGAAGATGAGGAGGAAGTTGACGACATCTTTGCCGGGCAGGACGATGATGCTCCCCGGAAAAAAGCCAAGGAACCGTCGATCCCGGACGAAGAAATGGCAGCGGCTTCGGAGAAGGCTGACAGCGTCAAAGAGGAGGAAGAGGAAGAGGTGGACTTTTTTGCGGAACTTGAAAAGGCGGAAGAATCAGCGGTTAAGCGAAAGTCTACGAAACTGCGACAGGCATCGATGGATAATGAGACCGATTCCAAAGTAGAGAACGACGATGCCAAACCGGAAGACGAACCGGAGGATGAGGACTTTTGGGGAGGCAAGTCCGAAGAGGACGATAAGCCTAAGAAAAAGGCGGCTGTCGTGGTGGTGGAGGCTGATGATGACGAAGCCCGGGAACGGAAACCGGTGATGGAACCGAAAACTCCGGACGACGACGAGGAAGCTGCGGATTCAGAAGGCGAGGATATATGGGCTGATCGGGACGAAGATTCCACACCTAAACGCACGCCGAAAGACCCCGTCGAGGATGACGGAGACCTGGAGGAACCGAAAGAGTCCAGCAAGGTCAATGATGATGCAAACGAGGATAAGGAAGAGGCATCGGAGCCTGCACCGGCTGATGAGGCAGAGTCCGAAAAGGTTGTGCTCAAGTCGGAGGAACCCGAAGAGGAAGAGGGAGACTTTTGGGGTGACCAGAAGGATTAGAAACCGTAGCCTTACAAAGGAATCCGTCTCCGTTTGACTTGGAGAGCCAATGTCAAATTTGCCATACTAATTCAATGTGTTGTGCAATGCCGTTTGTTTTGTCATGCTTACATTTGTATCTTCTATTTGCAGCTGCATGGAGATGAGTTGGAACACGTCCCTAACCTTGTCCCGACAACGCACGCCATCCCTAGCCTAACAGCCATTGATCCCGGTTTAACACGCCCCGTGCCCCTGCATGATGATGTGGACGCCTGTCTTTTAATACATCTGTCTGTTTATCCGCTTTTTTGTAGATTTCTTTACGTAAAAGGTGTTGACGATATTGCGACGCTGAGGAGCGAATGTTGAAAAAAAGAGTTGTGACGTTGATAAGTGGGTGTTGTTTCATGGGGCATGCTACACACGCAGTTGGTACACACAGGGAATAGGTTGACAACCAGATGCCCAGTAAGGAGTCTCAGGGATGGACGGACAGATACACATCCCTTCGGGCAGCCGAACTGCCGAGCTGCAAGATGGTAGGATGGTAGGACAAATGGGCAAACTGATCAGCTTTTAGTTTTTGTGACCGACTTTCCGGATGTCAGTCTGTTTCCCATTTGCCCTGTCTGGAAGTCTGACTGGCTGCCGATCTGCATGTCCGTCCGTCCGGTCTATCCATCCCGGATCCATTCGTGCCTAAATCTATCTGTCTGTCTATGCATACGCCGTCCGTCAGTCATCCTAGTCGCAATCCGACCGTCTATTCATTGGCTGGCTGCCCGTCCATTTATCCGACCACCATCCGTCGGTCCATCCGCAGATTCGCTGTTCTACCGTCTATCCATTGCCTGTCTGCCCGTCCGTCCGTCAATCTATCCGTTCGTTATCCATGCAGTAATCTGTCCATCCGCGGTCACTCCTTCCGTCCAGTGGCTATGCGTCTCTCCGTTCATCCGTCCGCTGCCCAACTGTCCGTCTCTCAGTCGAATCACCAAACGTGAAGTGTGTGTTGTAAATTCTGCACGATGAAGGTCGGCAACACCACCCAGCCCTGTAGTTGTTACGGATAGTACTAACTTTGTAAGAGTAGTAGGACCGAATTAAAAGCAAAATTCAAGAAAGACCAGATGTTCACTACGTTTCGACCAATTTCTTTCAGCAAAGGCAGTTAAACTTTGATTCTCCTGTCAGCTGAATCATCTTTCTCCACCACGAATCCACTTTGCCTGGGACGGCCTTATGGTCCACGACCGCCGTGTCCCCGTCCTCCTATCAGTCCGCGTCCATTCTGCCCACGACCACCACCGGGTCCACGATGCTTGCCTCCTCCCAGGGCGGACAATCCGCTTCCTCCGGACGGCAAGACAGCATCATAATTAGGCTCTGGTTGGCCCATTACAGCGACCACCAGCAACGCCAGAATTGAAAGCCAGGATTGAAAGAATGACGAACGCGAACAGTTTCGGATCACGATATACCGTATTCCCCCAATCTCAAGAGTAGAGGTGTGCAAACCGCACCGCAGACCGCACCGCACCGCCGCAAACCGCGCGGCGGTCCGCGGCGGTGCGGTTTTGGACTGCTCGCGGTCTGCGGTGCGGTTGCGGTTTTGCATTTTTTAACCGCCGCAAACCGCGAAATATCTAAAAACCAATTTAATTATGCACGATAACTTTTTCCGTAGTTTGCGCCACATGGCGCGTCATTTGTTTACTCTGGTAAGTTAGGGTTCGTGCTTTTAGTCGGTTCGCAAGTCATTGGAGTCCATAAATGGAACAGAACCGTGCGTTAAACCAACTGTTCCGATTTAACGACAATTTTGATCGAATCGAGCGGTTTCTGCGGTGCGGTTGCGGTTAAGAAAAATTTATCCGCGGTCAGCGGCGGTGCGGTTTTGTCAATTTCTCGCGGTGCGGTGCGGTCGCGGTTAAAAAATTGGGCTGCGGTGCGGTTTTCGGATTGATTTTTTTTAACCGTGCACAGCTCTACTCAAGAGACAGTTAAGCCCCACCCCCTCCAGTCATCGGTTGACTGTTCAATCAGATTCACTGTGTCGTGATTGGTGAAAATTTAAGCGGAACTTGGCAGCGATTGATTGATTGATTACTCATGATTTCTTGACGCACACATTAGATCAGTTGATTGATTGATTGTAGGTAAACAATAGCAAACGGTGATGAACAGATAAGATCCGGGGTGGATCAAATTAACTGGTAGGGCAAAAAAGGGTCCCTTGAGATCGGGGGAATACGGTAGTTTAGGTTAAAACTGATTGACCGCAGTAATGAAAAATGGAGAAATGTAGGTGAGGTGTAATATTCCACTCATGGTGAAACATTTATGTACGTTGTGGTGCGGTTTGTCACGTGTGGTTTCCGGGAATCGCCTTGGCCTTTGCGTTGCATTGTGCGACAGCAAGGTAAGTGTTGGACGTCACTACCAGGCTGAAGGAGGGATCTACGCCGACGGTAGTACGTAGGATACTCCAGATAAGCAAACGCTGCAAACTCCTTCGACACTTGCCGCAAATTCGTGTGTGCATGCAGTTAACTTTTGAATTGTTTGGACGCACAGTCTGAAAAATCTTCGAAATCGATTTATCGGTCATATTGGTAAAATTTAATAAGCCACTTGGAAATGAGCCTCGACTTTCACCGTGAACATAGTATACGGAATACTAACTACATCGCACACGGTGTACGGTATATCGGTGGTCCCAATTCGGGTCTACAGCTCCTTTCCCGGATATTCGTCCGTACACTCATTGCCAACACGGATGTTGTCACTGGTCGATGTAAATTGAGTTTAACGAAAGACCTGCAAGATTGGGGAATGGATGGATGTCATTTCACGAATGGATGACTGGCGTTTTTTTAGAGTCCTCTAGGTGCAGCATGGTGGTGTGCGCCACCAGAAGCATTAAACTACATATACTCATTTATATAAGGGACAACCATTAGCCGTTTGCAAAGGGCTGTTGGTTGAGATGAAAAAAATATTTTGATATTTCGTAATCTATTTGGATGAAACTGCATCAGATGCTGACGCTGCTGCTGCGTCTCCCTGTACGGCGGCTCCGGCGTGTGCGTGTCCACCTTGACCGTTTCCACGTCCACCGTTGGGTCCACGTCCTCCTTGTCCATGTCCCCCGCGCCCATGTCCCTTGTGGGGTCCGCGTCCTCCCGGTCCACGACCCGGTCCGCGCGGTGGTTTCGCCTGCCCGGCCGCGTCACTTCCGGTGGTACCGTCATTCTCCGCTTGACCCATGACGGCCGCCACCAGCAGCGCCAGAATTGAAAGGATGACGAAAACGTTCATCTTTTGGAATGAGCTTGTTGGGAGACGAGGAAATGGTAATATACACGAGGGTTAGAAGAAGTAAAAAAAGTGTAAAAATGTGCAAACTGGTTGAGGTCGTGACTCCTTTATACTCTGCCGCAAAGTTCCCCCGTCATGTACACTACGAGGTACTGTACCGTACACGGTTAGTGCATTGTGCAGCATGAGGCGCATCATGCTGCTTCTTTTGAATTTTGTGCAAAGCGTCATTTTTTTGGACTCTTAACGGTCCCGGAAACTGGACAGGAAAGACTGGAAGCAGCAGCGAAGACACGAAACGTCTTGGCAGGTTGAAGTGGCGTATGGCTCTTCAGACATGGCTCTTGCATAGCTCTCCAGACGAGCTGACGATGACAACAAACCTTTAAGTAATTTTAGCAAATTCACGTAAAATATTCCTTTGGGTGCGATTTTAAAATTGGTTGATGTTTGAAGTATGAGCCAGAAAAAAAGTCTGCCACTTGGAACTTGAACTCTGCACGTGGTTCGTCAACGACACTTATAGTGGAAGTGGGAGGGATTTCCAGGGACCAGCAACAACCTTTAATTATTCCGTGAACGGGATCGTTGTCGTGTAGCGGCGCGGTTCGCATTGGAACAATCAAGTTGTCCACAATCCGAACCACACACATGTCTGCGACACAATGAATCCAGTGATCGGACATTACTGTACTGTATTTCCGCGATAGATAGCGACAGTCGTACTGGAATGGAACGTGTGCACGGGCTCTGTGCACCGTACACACAGCACAAGCGCCGCGTGGCCGATTAAACGTTCCACAGCTCGTACGCTGTCGCTATCTATCGCGGAAATACAGTACAATGTTAATGGTAACTAACCGCGTTCAACGCTGTTCTCTCGAAGACGGGAAACTACAACAAAGACCAGAAATTGGCTGAGGAACTCTGCTGGGAAGGTATTCAAGGTAGTGTGCACTTTGCACTCTTAACGAGCAAATCTTGCAGGATCTCGGCTTTTCCGCAGATTCGTGTTGGCAATTAACGCCTACGAAGAGGACCGCGTTTAATCCAGTATTACAATCTGAATTTCCCTCCATTAAAGCTCACTGCCTGGTCCTGTGCTAGAGAGACTCCCCAACGGGATAAGAATCTACGTCTGAAAGATAAAATTCGAAATTTTACACAGGAAACCTTCCTAGGGTCGCTGAATAAAATGGCCGATTTTGCTTTTTATCACGGGCTCAGTGGGTTGAGTGTTTCATTGCTTGATTGTGTTAGTGATTCATTTGAAATTCTGCCTTCCCATCAGGCAATTCGCAGACAACCAACGCCGAAGGTGCTGTCCGTCTGAGCAACATTCTCTCCGGTCCCGGGTACTAAGTGACGTTTCGGCTTCCCATTTACCATCCGGCAACCATCTTTAACAGCACCGTCTCGGCCAACGAGAAATTTTCGTTAAATTTCGGGTTTGGGTTTAGCGTTCCCGTCCTGTCTATTTTTCGTGTTGTTTTTAATGCTACCCGCACCTCACGTTCGATTATACAATTAATCTGTATGACTAATCATTTAACTGATAAAAAATACGACTATATGAGCCTCTACGACGCAAAAGGTTTCTGACCCAAAAACATTGCTTTGGATCTTTTAAATTCAATTAGCAAGAACAGGCCTCCAAGTCCAATTGTATCATATAAAAACAGCCAATGGCCTTCTCATGTTAGGAGTACCGACTAACCCCAAAGAGGTCAGAGCTCAGTTTCTCATGTTGATAAAGAAAAATTGAGGCCCTACCGTAAATGAGACGCTGGCAATACAAACCATATGTTATGGCGTTTTTTTGTCGAAAAACGTTGCAACTGTCAATCATCATAACTTTTTATTAGTTTTCAGATAAAATATACCTTTTTGTGTTGAAATGTTTTTGCTAAGGACTTGTCTTGTGTCAGCTTCTCAATTTTAGAATTTTCAAATGAAAGTACAATTTTTTACATATGGCAAAATATTGTGCTACTAGTATGAGGAGAAGTCTGTATTTCGGCTCACCCTCCACTTGGTCGGTAAATCGGCTCACTCATGGGTTTCTTTTTGATGACAGGTGCTTGATTGTGTGATTGTCAAAAGTGCTATAGCATAATAGGATATAGCATAGAAAATCAAACAATCAAGCACTCGCCATCAAAGAGAAACCCATGAGTGAGCCGATTTATCGACCAACTGGAGGGTGAGCCGAAATACAAACTTCTCCTCATACTCTTCCGTATGGGTCTCATACATCATGGGTATTGGGATATAATTAAATCTCTCAAGATTGATCCCATCACCGTCTGCGGTAACGCGATCCACATAACCAACTTAATTCGCCAGCAACCAATCAGAAGGAATCAAGTCAAAATATTCCGTCGACCAAAAATGACCGCCACCCCTACAATCACCCCAATGGCAATGACAGCAATAATCAACCACAGCACTATAAAACCGCCGCTGCAACACACCGTTCCGCATTTCTCCTTCGGTTCGGGTGAGTAATTGGCCAACACGGAAATCGGTCCGTGGACCACCGAGCCACCACCACCACCCACAGGGAACAACGGCGGAGGCAGCATACTGACTGGGATGAAGCCCGGCGGTCGCCACTGCGGCTCCATCGCGGTCGAACCCGGCGGGGGATACGGAAGCCGGGGGTAATTCCCCACAGCAGCGTAATCCACGAGGTCGTGCTCCATTCCGGGACAGAACTGCGACGCCACCGACAGGGTCTCCGCACGGCGCTCACTTCGCGGCGAGAGGGGGGGAATGGTCCCACCACCGACTCCGCTGACACTTCGCGGAATGTTCGGTTTTGGGAGCCGGTAGAAGGAGGTAGTCAATCCCGGTACGGCAGGTACAACTACGTTGGCTCTCCTTGCGGGAAGAGTACGGAAGCCTTCCTTGTGCGGTCCGTTTCTCGGAAAGACAGTCTTGGTGAACTTGCCCGGGGTCCCCGATGGTCCGGGATATTGCATGCAACGGATGGCACTGGCGGTTTTGAAGTAGTCCCGACTGCGGTGCGGGTTGAAGGTGGACGCGTGGAGGGGATGGTAGGCGGGGTCGCCACCGCGGAACACGGTCGTCGACTCGACGGTCTGTGCGTGAGCTTGCCGGTAGCGCCAGGCCATGGGGACACGTGACGGGCCGGGGGATGATGGGTCTTCAGACGTGGCGTTCTCCTGCTCGGACGTGGAGGAGCTGCGACTGCGGCTGTCTCGGTCACGGTCCAGGGACACGGAGTGGCTTCCACGGGTACGCAAAGAAGGGCTCTGAAAGCAGAAAGAGATTTGTTGGAGTGCGTCTGAAATCTGAATCGAAAACCCGGAACCTAACCGTAAAACTATCTCAAATTAGTTGCTTTGGCTTACCATGACTGAAGATAAGCTCTCCGAATCAAAAGATTCGAAACACCGATATGGTTCGAAACCTGTTCTGTCTCAAATTCGTATCGTAACGTGCCATATCGAGGTCTTGTCCATAACCGTAACTCGTGAATGAGAAATTTGAAACGCCCTCTTGATTTGCAAATATATTTGACTTGAGAAACTTAAAAGGACAATCAGCTACTGCATGTTCTTTATATGTAATTATATAATTATTATAATTATATATGCATCTTCCATGGGTTGGGTCGGTACTGTATCTTCAAAGGGTTCGGTCGGTACTGTATCTTCCATGGGTCGGTACCCATTTCGTTTTTTATTCTCGCTATGGCTTTGTCGTCTGTCTGCGCGTTTGTTTATTCATGGTCAGTGCGTGTCGAGTTCGTTAACATTTTTCGATTAACGAATCCTCGTTCGAAAAATCACTACTTTCGATGTCTCGCCATCTACACATGTATACACTACTATTGTATCAGATCAGATAGTTGTGTAAATAGGAGTACACTATAAAGATTTTTTCCACATGAACTTTAAGGTAATTTCCAGCATCACAATCCCGAATTGACGTCACATTTTCATAATTTCAATTAATTACTGAGAGTAATAATTCAGGAACAAATTGAAAGCAGTAACGATTATTGTGAAAATATGCTGATCAGTTTTTTTGCCAGCGCTACAAGAAAGCTAACTAGAATACTGCAGCAGTGAAACAAACCTCATAAGCAGAAATTGGGCCATCATCCACGGTCTGCGGTAAATCTCCAAACAAGTCCTCGGTTTGCGTGTGAGAATCCCTGTCAGTCATGGTGATGATGATGGCCAAAGTCTATGGCGAAAATAGAGTACATGCAGCAAGCAAGTCACGTCAGTCCGATTGATGCCACCACATTCCGGACAGATTACAGCACTACAACTGATTAACACACATGAATCGGCAATTAACAGAAATTCGTGCTAAAACCGCAAACTTGTCATTCATTCAAAGCACACGCAAATTTCCGATGCGACAAGACAGAAGAGTATCGTGAAAGTCTAGAAACAACCCAACGGATCATGCGCACGACTGTGCAGCACTCCGGATCCAGTCGACTTGCACCACTAACAACCGTCGGCAGAGAAGCAGTAACTAGGCTGACCTTGGCGGATCTTTACAGCTTCGTTCTCAAGCTCGCATTCGCACCTGTCTTGTCTTGTCTGCAGACAGACAGAACTGAGAAGAGGGCAAACACCAGGCATCTTTGCGCTACGGAGCCGGTCTGTGTGTGTCTGTGTGTGTGTGTGTGTGTGTCTGTGTGTGTGTCTGTGTGTGTGAGTGTGTGTGTGGCACATTTCTGACCGCTTGTGTGACACTCTCTCCGGTTAATGCATTATGATATCTGCCTAGAAAGCTTCTTGGGCGTCTCCGAAGCTAGTGGAGCGCGCACGTAAAGCAAAGACGGCGCCACGTGATTCCACCCGGTAGGGCCGTGCCTGCTGCATAAACTGCATCTGTTTAAACGGTTTCTCCGTTTCGTCTGTGGAAGTGGAAAGATGGTTTTTGATTATGGGTATTACATTCTTCCAAAACATACTCTACGCAAGACGGAGGCAGAAAAGTGCGAGCCGAACGTGTCGACGTAGATTGGTTCCGGGAGAATCGCGTATCGGGTACGATAATGGAATTCTGAATTCCAGATTTGGAATTCTGTATTCCAGATTTGGAATTCTGTATTCCAGATTTGGAATTCCACGCCCAAAAATACTGAATATAACTGGTGCTATGGTTGGTATATAACGCAAGAGATTTACATATACGGTATGTATAAATTATAAGAAGAGAGCAATATTGGGAAAGTGGTCACACATTTTGTGCCGTAGAGCTCAACCATCATAATGGTAATCTGTAGTGAAACAAAGAATAGAAATCACAGTGACTAACTATACCATATTAAACAGAGAAGGATCCCTCTCTGTTTACTATGACTATACTGCACTGGTACATGAGGTACTGATTAGCACTGAAAGTTGATGCCTGGTGTTACGTTAACATTGACATTTTTTCACTAATTAAGAAATTACTAACAACTCTACATAATGAAACTGCTGCTGTTGTTGTTGTGTAGTTGGTGTTGCCTGATTGTAAACCTACAGTATGACTGGTACGAGTACTATAGAAAACCAAGTAAAAGTCACGCTTCACTTCTGCCTTCTCTGACACCATTCGCAATGTTGACCACAGCGCCACCTGGAATTCTAATCCACGTTGTATTTGTTTTGGTTTGGAGTTCCTTCTTTCTCTTTCACATGATTCAAACGGTCACGTTGCTCGAACTCCTAAAATGTTCATCGAACTTGGCATACCACAATTACCATTTTTGTTGATGCGCAGGTAATTTTATCATGAAGTCCATCGAAATATATGGAGTGTGCATGTACGATCAGGATTACCGAAGAATCTGGGCACTCGGAAGACACTAGCCGCGCAATAGATCAATCAACCGAAGAAACAGCGCACCAAGCGAAGAGGAATCAATCAAGCCATAAACTCATCAATCAACTCATTAAGCGAGAACTAAACTATTCCGTCAGCTGTTCTCGTAATTTTACTCCTTTTTTCTCAGGAATCTTCTCTCTCATAAATCCATCGAAGTTCTGCTGCAAACGTCGCTTAAGAACAACACAATCTGATGCAGAGAAAGCAGCGGCAGGATTTTGGACGACACGATTAAGGCAAGTGGAAGATCAGCTGATTCCGCCTCCTCTGTGAGTGGCGATTCCACACCTCACGCCTTTCAATCCAACCGAATTCCGTGGGACAGAACTTTTGAAAAATGCAGTCGTCGGAGACTTCCACCGGGGCACCATCGAGGCCAGTGGCCGTTCCTACGAGCTTGAAAATTCCAGACGCCATCAAGATCACCGATCCCGATGCGGCCGATGATTTTGTCCTTCCCGTGGCTACCATACGGCCGGAAACGTCGAAAGAGCGACTGATTCCCGATGCGGGGGCCGCGGTGCCGTTGCAGTTTACCGCGGAGAAGTTGAGCGGTTGGCTGACGCGCCATAAGAAGACGCTCGGAATGAAGACCTCCGATCGGAAGTGGTACGAGTTCGTCGACGATCGCTGCAAACTGTTCGTCTTTCAAGGGCCGGATGAACCAGTGCCGCAGGAGTCGATCGACATCGGTCGGGCGGCCATCGTTGTGGATCCAGAGTTTTCCGAGAAGCCAGGGGTGTTCGCTTTAAGGTAAACATTAAGTTCAACCAGTTGATTGAGCGATTGATTTGAGCGAGTGACATATGAGGAAGGGGTCCTGGAATGGGCCACTTGACTTGCCCGTTGAAGCATGGTGTTCAACCAGTTGATTGAGCGATCGATTTGCAGTGATAAATGAGGAAGGGGTCCTGGAATGGGCCACTTGACTTGCCCGTTGAAGCATGGTGTTCAACCAGTTGATTGAGCGAT
>LRSR01014611.1:0-10018 GCA_001579985.1 Hypsibius dujardini | reverse complement strand
CTTTCTTTTTTTTCCCGTATCAAAATTTTACGTTCAGCTTTTCTTTGTTTTCGTTGTGCATCTCCATACGCGGCTGGTGTCAGGAACGTGATTTGAACTTGAATAACAGAATTCTGCAGTTTCGGCCTGTTCCCACTAAATGCAGAATCCACTGTTGCGGCACAGCGATAAGATAATTTTCCTTCAAAAATAGATTGCCAGAAGGTAATAGTACATGATGCATGGACGAGCCCATCAGATGGCCAAAACGACCAAAACAAACAACTGGAGACCTGTTATATTCACCGATATCCTCTACACTCGCGGTTAGACCTGTACTCGTATGGAAACTCAATGACAGGAAGGAATTCGTCGATAGTTCGCGATGCAAAATCCTCCAAATGAGGAAAGAGGACATTCAGTTTGCTTGGCGTGAGTCGCCCGGTTCGTGGCATCGTGCTTCTGTGGGTGTCGACAGGAATGTTTATGGCATGAGGATGTGAGACATCTAGTAAGTGACTCTTAAGACAAACAACGTCGTCCGAAATAGCGAAGTGACACGAGGATTCGACTGTCTCTCCGACAGTTCGTTGTATGACGCAACGGTCTTGTACTCGTAGTCGTAATGGTAACCGCAGTACCGCAGTAGGATCTTCGCACTACGGTGGTAGAACAAAATCAACATACTCGTACTGTACCGGTACTGTCGCGATTCTAACGGCCAACTTAGCCCCGCCTCCCCCCGTGCAAGACTGCGTGTGACGTCACGGATTCAATTCCGGCCCGGCCTGGGCCCGGGGGTCGTAATTTACTGGTAGGGCCAAAAAACGGCCGTTAGAATTGCGACAGTACAGTACTGTCATATTCATACCGTATCACCGAAGCGGTGTTTTACAAAACAACAAGGTCCTGAATTAAGGTACATATTAAGGTTGGTTTGGCAGCTTGCGAGTGGAGATAATAAAACGGTAAATGGACTCTTCAGGAGACTAGATTCAAGTTTAGAGTAAAAGGTTCTCCCGAAAAGGAAGTCCAAAACGGCATCTGTGGCGTTGTGAGGGGAAAAGGCAACTCGGGATCGCTGATTGTACGTGGACAGAGAAGGCGCATCTTTCAATCTTCAAGGCCACGGAACTTGAAGAGGGGGGTCCTGGAGCTTGAGCTCAACCTTGCCGGGCTCAAAGCTTCTTTTTGTCGGTATCGCCGTTGGCGACTCCGGGAACTTTGGTGGCCGGTTTTTCACGAGCGCTCATCAAGGCCCGCGATATGGCATCCCATACTCCTCCCATGAAGGTCTACACAGGGAAACAGTGATCGTCATAGAGATTGATTCACCTAAATGCAGGATGCCTTTTAAACCTACAGCGCAGAAGAGGTTCTCCAGGGGCATGAAGGGGTCGTGTATGGAGAACATCATGCTGGAAAACTTGAAATACACGAAGAAGATGACCACTCCGAGGTAGACAAAGGAGTGAGGCGCTGTGATGTAGGTGGTGTTGGCCTCGGCGACAAAAAGTAATGCTGCTGCCGCGCAAGCTTTGGTCGGGCTGGAATAATAATAAAGCAGAGTTAAAAACAAAAGGTGCCACAATTCCCAGCAGAACCCAAGCAAATTGGTGCTTACAAGGTGGGCTGCAGAAATTCATGACCGGTCGGTATCCAAGTGCCCCGGATGAACCGCTCCGCAATCTTACTAAATCCGGCTCCAGCTCCTAAAATTGGAATCAAATTTGTAGATCCGGTATGGCTTGGTAGAGTACTATAAACGTTTACCCTTGACGACTCCAATGATAACCTGCACCAAGTAGGCATGTGGATACATCTTGGCTGTGTGATGGACTCCGGCATGCACTTTATGAACGCGTTGGACCTCCTTTAGCAGTGAGAGGATCAGTTTCACCGGGAACCATTTGCACAGGGTATAGACGATGTCGAATGGCGAGTAGAAGATGAGATACCTATAACCACGACATTCCGATTGAAGAGACATTCCGATTGAAGAGAGTCCATTTTCTGGAAAGAGTCCGCATCGTCGGAACATACCACACAAGACTGGCAAGTCCAACCTCCTTTGGGTCTTTCAGCGGAGCTAGGGGCATTTCACCAAGGAGGGCATTGGCTAGGATATATCCGGCAAAGCAGGAAAGCATGCAGGAGATCCAGCAAGCCAGTGGGTGTTTCCGTGAGACTACCAAAAAATCTGCAAAACATACGTTAGGCCCAGCGGTAGACTGGTACAGCAGTACTTGTAAAAGAAACTCACTTGGGGACATATCATCGCGGACATGTATGCACGACATGGCAAAGTGAGCGACGTCGAACAATGGATACGCGATGTGATGGACCTAGAGATAGCATATGAACTTTTGAAGTATTGCACAATGCATCCAGACAGGGTACCACCCCGAGGGTAGCATAGAACACAAGTCCGTGAAAGGGCACGGCGGCACGGTATAGCTAACAGTCGGCACGGTATAGCTAACAGTCGGAAACTACAACGATTGTTGCTAAAGTTTTATTTCGGATGAACGTCAAGTTAAGAAAACTATTTACACCTAACTTAATTTACAGTCGCTCACAAATAATGCAACAGAAAATAAGAATGTAGGTACGGATTGCATAAACAGTACAAAATAATACGGTGCAATTTCTGCAATGCAGTATCCCTTTAGTATCTGAGTGGCTATCTTACCCCCTTTTTAGGGCAAATAGAACCCCGGCTATTTTACCCCTCTCTTAATACATCGACAAAAGTCTAATAGTACCCCGGCTATTTTAACCCTCCCTGTATACATCACCAGGAGCCCAAATCGCGCACTTGCTATTTTACCCTTCCTATGTTGTCCGTCCGTCCGTCTGTCCGTCCATCCGTCCGTTTTTCGTCTGTCCGTCCTTTGTCCATCCGTTAATCATCCGTCCGTTGTCGGACAGATGGACGGGCGGATGGACGGATGGACCGACGGGCGATGGAGGAACGGACAGCATAGGAGGGGTAAAATAGCCGGGGTGCTAATGGGCCCCACATAAGGGAAAGGTAAAATAGCTGTAACCATTGAGTATTAATATACTTGTGATTATCCCCTTTAGAAATATACAGCATGACGAATCTAGACCAGCCATTCTGTGAATTCGTCAGAATAAATTTTTTACATAGCAATCAAATATGCGAAGAAGTAATTTATCTTTTACGTAAACAATAAAAAGACAAACGAATCCTTGCAAAAAAATCCCGACATCGGAATAAATTCCCACCGTCTGCGTCTCGTCTCACCTCCTTGATGTAATTCGCCACGTCCAAAAACAATTCCGGATCCATCGTGAAGCCGGTCTTCTCGCAGCACCACCTTCCCCGTTACAAGGTGCGCCCGAAATCCGCGAGCAAAGATCAAACCCTCTGGGAGCTCTTCCAGCAGCAGCGGAATTGGATTATTCTACGGTGTGATGAGAGACAAGTCGGACGCCCAGCTTCATACTCCACACCGAAGCCGCCGCCGAGCACGTCCACCCCTACGAGCAAATGGAGGGTACTGCTAGACGACTTTTTGCGCTGAAAAAAAACCACCCCGAGCAGACAGACAGACAGACAGGCAGGCAGGCAGGCAGGCAAGACGTACCGCGGACAAATTGCGAGCCCGCGGGAGCGGAAGCCGCTGCAGTAGAGGGGGAAAAGCAGTAGAAGGGGAAAGCAGTAGAGGGGGAAAGCAGTAGAGGGGGAAAGCAGTAGAAGGGGAAAGCACGGCAACGTCGGTAAAGAGTTTCCCGGGCAAAATGTTGTATTAGCATAGCGTGGTGGCGCAGCGAAATGGCGACCTAAAAATAGAGCGGAAAAATTTAGACATCTCCGATTGCACGGAGAAATTGATCATGCAGATAGATAGGATGTTTGATAGGGAATTTTTTGAACTGGTATAATGTGCTCAGCAATATGCACTGCAACTGGAAACAGCTGTTGCGCATGCATCTCTGAGTGTTCAGACTGCAATTCCACAATGTCGTGCTGGTAATTCCAATTCCACAACATCGTTGCTGGTAATTCCAATTCCATTCCGCTGGTGTATTGGAAGCACAGGTGGTCTTGTGTCTGCCTCCTCAGGATGACACGCGAGAAGAGTACCTGGTCGCGAGCATCGGTCACGTTACCCTTTTTCTGTGCCTCTATCGATTAAGCAAATTATTTTGCATTGATGAGTCTGTTTCGCGAAGTTTTAACACACGGTCTTCCGGGTGGACCTCTACTGTATGGTCTTTGCATCACTTTCGTGGCGCTTACGTACTATGCACGGGAAATCATAAAACGTAGCGTGTTATATATTTGCAGTATTCACGTTTAGATTGCGAGATCCACGTTATGTGTGGTAAATTCTTGAGATCTAGAACGCATTGAGACGAGCTGTGATCGTCGACAGTCAGATCGGAATCAAGGGTAAATGATCTGCCATTGAACTGTAATGCCTTGAAATCGGAGGAAAAACCATAAAATGTATAACGTAAACAGGCCGACCAAGTGAATATTACTTTTACTTTGTCTTACAACCGACTTCTCCGTTAGACCAACAAAGTAATGTCTGAAGAACAATCGATCACTCTCTTCTGTAGAGAAGAGAGAACGAGTACTCAACTGTGCGGGAGTACTCAACTGTGCGTGAGTACTCAACTGCGCGAGTACTCAACTGTGCGAGAGTACTCAACTGTGCGTGAGTACTCAACTGTGCGGGAGTACTCAACTGTGCGCGAGTACTCAACTGTGCGGGAGTACTCAACTGTGCGGGAGTACTCAACTGTGCGCGAGTACTCAACTGTGCGTGAGTACTCAACTGTGTTTAGATCGTCAATGACAGCACATTACGAACACAAAGTATGCTCGTATGGTAACTTATTCTTTCGTATGGATCTCATATAAGTCAGTAATCATGCTGGTTAAAAAAAACGGGTACTTTCAGCGGGTGCAGAACACAAAGTGTTGTACCGTGTGTGTGTAGCGTGCAGTGGTCAGTTGACCTAGCCCGCCAAATGCTCTGCGCGTTACCGGTATATAAATCGTCTTTTATTGTGTCCGCAAGGCACTATAATTGCTCCGCGAATTTATAACAATATAATCCTGCCAGTCATAGAATCGTCTTCACATTTCTCACATACAGTCACTACTTAGCGCTATAGAACATCGTTCAACTGACATAGATTATCAGCGGAGTATAGGGTCCATCATTCTGCTGTTCTCACGCGCGTCAACACAAAACCTAATAATACAGTAGCAGAAAGAAGAAAGGCCTCGAAGACTCTCCGTCAGTTCCGCATCCGCAGCAAAAGAAACACTCTTTCCGTGTAAAGCCTTCTCTCCGCATTGCTTTTAACACATGGCTCTATAGAACCCACGGGCGATCCCCCCCATCTTTGTGTGCCTCATTTCGACAGGCCTCATCCACGCATCCACGATGGGCCGCTTATTATTGACCATTTGCATATGCGCCGTCCTTTCAGTCAACGTTCAATCTCAGTTCAACATTGCCAGCTTCGCAGAGAACGGTGGCGGCCGATTGGGTCCCGGTGGCGGGATCGGGCAAAATAACATCCAACCTCAGACCACCAATGACGGGAGTGATCCGTCGCGTAGGGTTGCTGCTGTTTTCGGAGGCGGCAACATCGACAACAGCGGTTTTAACAGGATCGGATCGGCAGGCGGACCATTCACCAGTTTAGACAGTGCACCCGGCGGATTCAATGCCATCAACGCGGGTGCCTTCGGTAACAATGGACCGACCGGACCGTTGAGTACGATTAATGGTGCTGGAGGAGGGTTTGGAGGCGGTGGTATGGGTGGTATGGGAAGCGGTGGTATGGGTGGTATGGGTGGTATGGGTGGTATGGGTGGGATGGGCTTAGGAGGGATGGGCGGAATGGGCGGGCAAATGGACCTGCCGCAGCAACAAATGTCGTCAAACCGGAATGGCGGCGGATATGACTCGCAGAGTATGGGATCGGGAGGATATCCGGGTTATAGTGGTGATTCGAGTGGTGGAAGCGGGTATGGTGGAGGTGGCGGTAGTGGAGCCTATAACGATGGAGCTCCTCAGATGGGCTACGGTGGTTACCCCGGTAGAGGGGGCTTTAGTGGATACTGGGAGCCCGGTGTGAAACCAGTACCGCTGGCATTGCAAGGATGGGGTCTATGTAAGTAAATTATAACAAAGTAGAAGGTAGAAGTTACCCGTACCTCTATAATTTATATTCTTAGGACAAACTAACATGAAATCTTTAAAAGAAATAGATGGCACCCTTAGATGTACGTATATATGTATATGTATATATAACTATTGGTGCATACTATATAAGTCGTCAGAAACAGTCAGCAATAATGGATATTTATACCATGCCTTCCTAATAAGGAAGTTTTGAAGGACCGTTTCTAACTTTGAATATACTAGTACATGCTTATTAGTCGTAATGCCAAATTTCATTTTTTACTAAATAAATAACGTATATTTTAGACGATGGGTCATGTTGTCCTCCTGCGGAGACGTATTTGAAGTTATAATGTTAAAACAGTTACTCTACGGTACTTCTACTCACAAGTCAATGCTCGATGCCCATTTTTTATTATTATTACATCTTCACATGATAAAAAGTTTCTTACTGTAAATACAATCTTCATTTTTCAAGAATTTATTTAACCACGCTGCTGATACATATCGTACTGCATACACAGTATATCTGTAGCTCTGCTTCAACTGTAGTACTAAATAGTCCGATTTGATTGACGTTATTAATTGTTTAGTAATATGTCACTTGCACGTGTGGCTGTAATATCAAGAGAAGACTGCCCGCTAATAGCATCTCCTCATTCTATAGTCATTCCTCGCCCGCCGGTGGAGATCACCACCCCGACGACCACCACAACGAGAGCAGCAACACCCGCTCCGACCCCGACGACGACCACTCCTCGACCCACCACAATGGCGCCCTACCCGTCCTACGGCTCCTACGGCGGCGGTGGCAACGCCTACGGACAGTACATCTACGTGCCTTACCCCGCGCCCCCGCCCGTTTACACTACGGCCCCGACAACAACAACGACAACTGCCACCACTACTCGACCGACGACCACCACGACCCAAGCCTACTCCTACAACTCCTACGGTAGCGCGTACGGACAGTACGTCTACATGCCGTACCCCACACCCGCTTCCACGGCGACGACCACGACAACGCCAAGATCCACGACCACGACGACCTACCCCACAATGGCGCCCTACCCGTCCTACGGCTCCTACGGCGGCGGTGGCAACGCCTACGGACAGTACATCTACGTGCCTTACCCCGCGCCCCAGCCCGTTTACACTACGGCTCCGACAACAACAACGGCAACTACCACCACTACTCGACCGACGACCACGACGACGCCAAGAACCACGACCACGACAACCTACCCGGCATATGTAGCACCTCCTATCTACAGCGGATACGGGCAATATGTCTATGTACCGTATGCCACGCCTGCGCCTACTCCGGCGCCGACCCCGACCACCACCACAACGACGGTACGGCCGACCACGACGACGACATACGGTTACGGCGGCTACGGTAGTGCACCGGCAGCGGTAGCGCCGCATTTAGCGGTCGCCAACACGGGAGTGCAGATCGCTGGGACTGCTAATAAGAACCTCCCGGAGGTGTTCGAGGTGAACGGGAAGAAAGTGATGGTGATGCAGGTGGATGATAACGACGTGGCCTTCGCCAACCTGTTCCCGCCACAACAAGCGGCGGCGGCGGCGGCGGTCCCGGTTGAGGCACCACCAGGACCCTCCAATCCGGATAAGGCTGCAGATCCCGCCGCGCCCGTGAAGACGTCGGCGGATGATCAGGCGGTTGAGCCGCCTAAGACTTGCGTGCCGACTAACACACCCGGCGGAAAGGGAGTCTGTGTGGATGATAGCATGGTTCAGATTGCTTGTCCCAATATGGTAAGAGAACGAGGAAAGGCATAGGCAAATGGACAAACGTTTACAGGCAGACACAATCAGATAGGCAGACAGACAGACATACAGACATATCTGGCTTACACGCTTCTCTGTTTACAGATTATTGCGGCCGGGGATTCATGCCGGAAGGATCAGTTCTGTTGTTTTGTTGAATAAGTGTGGAATAATTACGCTGTTAGGAAAAAAACCAAAATCGCTGGCGATTAAACAAAGATATATTGACAGACACGTGATTTTCAGACAAAAAAGCAAGAAGAAAAAGTGGAATTTTGGGTCAGACTTTGTTTTGCTAAAATGGTGTTGATAGACAACGCGGCTAGACGGCACACTTCATCATCTCATCACTGCTCTCGAAGTTTAGCGAGACGCTCCGTCAATTCGTCTTGCTCCTTTGACGCCTGAGTGGACGCACCCACGGCGGTACCGACGCCAATGGATCCCGCTTGCGGCAGTTCCATATTCAGTTCCAGGCCCGCCTCATCGGCAACCTTCAGCATCAGCTGGTCCACGTCGCCGGTCGGTACGGTCAATGTAGACGCGGCGCTCATAGTGCCCTCCATCACCTGAGACTGCACATCGAGATCTTCAAATTGCTGCTCAAATTTATCCATCAGGGAAGATATCTGCTCCAGATTCATCGAGCGCATAGCTGCGTCCATTGCCTTCACAACACCTGCAAAGGGAGAATGTACCCGATCCATTTTGTTCGAACAAAAGTGACGAGGAGATTAGTGTAGCTAGTCGGACGAGAATGACCACCAAAGTAGATGCACGGACAGACAGACACGCAATCCGATAGACAGATAGAGAGAGACAGAGAGACAGACCGAGACAGACAGACAGACAGACTGACTGACAGGTAGACAGACCGATCGACCAACAGACTGACAGGCAGAAAGACAGATTGACAGATCGACCAAACAAGACACTTGCGCACAGTCTATGGGTAAAAATTAATCTCTGTGCAGACATTAGCAAATAGCGAAATACATGCACATATATACAACTGATGAGACTTTCACATTACACCACTAAACGAAGCAATCAATCAAGCAAACAATGTAATGACTGACGATCGCCTGACGGAAACGTCAATCAATCAATAGATCGCTCACGAAAATGATGACATACCTGCCATGCTCTGCGTGACTTTCTTAGTGGCGACAGCTGACTGCACTCGACTGGAAACAGCATCAATCCGTGCACTCATCCGTAAAAAGTTCAATGACTGATTCTTCTGTCGAATGGCGTTCTCTGCGTGAATGCGAGCGACTTCCAGATTATTTTTCTGAATGGATTTCTTCAGCTTCTCCTTCTCAACGCGCTCTTCCTTGTCACATTTTTTCGAACTCCGATCCAACTCCTTGGCGGCAAACTTCAAGTTGAACAAATGCTTCTCCATCTGGGCAGTCGACATGGTTCCGGAAGAGTGTTGGACAGTAAAAAGATGAAGATGAAAAGTTTCGAATCAGAAGCTACGAGCGTAGAAAGTGTAACAAGAGAAGTCTCCCGACAGACACCTGGTCAATTTCCAGTGTTCAGTGTTTCCGTTTGGCTTTTGCAGGAGAAGTTTCTAGAAGGGGAGATAAAACAGATTTGTAAAAGCAGTTTCCCTTTTCACTGAACTGAAAAATCACGGAACACTCTGATAAAATGGGAAGAAGATGGACAAAATTTTGCCAGCAGTGTGAACATGCACATAGAGTAAAACACTGGAAACCATGATCTGATTCACATCTCGTGACACGTGTAAACAAAGCAGCTACAACGAAGGAAGGAGGAATTACTTACGAAGGAATTACTTACCCACGAAGTAAGTTGATTTTGATTTGATGCACGGTTCGGGGATCTTCAGAAAAATGAAACTTGGAGGAAAATCTTGAGATCTTGGCTAAACGTCCACAGGAGAGCTTACTAAAGCAAGGCTAAAAACGAAAATACAAGCCTAATAAAATCATCTAACGGGATTTTCTGGGTGGAAAATGGAATGAGTCAGACAACAGTTTTGCTGACGTCACTTTGTGGTGACTCATAGCCGGTCCACCAGAACAACTTCATTCCAC